>APFE030560198.1:0-11973 GCA_000404065.3 Pinus taeda
GTATAAATATGTATTGTAACATTGAAAGGAATATAATGAAAAATCAAGCTGGTAGTCTCGGTTTTGAGATCCAGTGGGAAATCTCTGTGTATATGTGTTTTATGTGTTATTCTCTCACATTTTTATTTTTTCCTGTGATTTAGAATTCGTATGTAGGTAAATTCTGTATGGGGTTAAAACCTAAAATTTTTCTCCAATGAATCTCTGAAAAACAAACAAGAGAATAGTCAGGATCCTGATTTGGCAAAAAAAAGGCAAAATTTCCATGGAAAAATAGTGCACAAGTTTCCCTCCTTGCGCCCATCGCACCCCAGCTGTGTACTAGGTGAGATGGATACTGACTAGCCAATGGCTAGCCCAGTATGCACCACACCTTTCGATATACACAGGGTACGATGGGAACATAACGAATTGTTCAAACCCTAGAGGCTCAGAAAAGCAAGGAAACATGCTTGGAATTCAAAAAGGAAAGAATGCAGCTGAAGAGCTCAGGTTTAGTTCCTACCTGGTCCAGACGGAACCAAGAATCATCCACGGAATCTCCCAGAATCAGCTAGTGAAAATCAAGGGGGAAAGCACCTCCAAAGCTCCAACAATCTCAAACTCAAATGAAATGGTAAAATGAGGGGTAAAAACTACTTTTAAATTACTTTTAACGTAATTCGAGTAGGGTATTAGTGTTTTAACTCATTTTTCAAACATGTATTCTCATTTCTAATCAGTTTGATGGAGCAATTGAACATATAGTATGACCATCGAAATAACATAGATCAATGACCGTTATCACGAGCAGTTTTACGCAAAGTTCAAGCTCGTTAAAAATTAAACCTAAGCAATGAGCATATGTTCCACCAAAGTTTAAGCTCATTAAAAAATGAACTAATATCTACTAAATAACCATTGCGAATGCATTATCATCAACTTTTGAGTGTTGGTTGTGTTCTTACCATCACCTCCACTCTGTTTTAGCCAATCATATGCCTCCATTTAATTGTTTACCCTTTTGAGGAATATCTATGACAAGTGATTCTGTTAGCCATCCTTGTAACACTGCCGTGATTGGAAAATTCGAAACCTTACCTGGAATCAGCAGCTACCCAAAAATATCACTCGTTCCTCAAAAATGAGTCTCCTTGAAGCTCTTTTCATCTGACTTGTAAAATATGAAAAGATTGCCAAGCAGTTGGCCTCTCCATCTCGTTAAAGCTATCAGAAGTGCTATCTCTCCTCTAGATTTTAATCATTTTGGACCTGAGGGATTATTACATAAAAATATTGAGCGCTTGTCTTGTTTAGCTCATTAAAACTATCAAAAATTCATCCCTTTCGTATTATTTTATACTTTTTTAGACTTAAGGGATTATATGATGAAAAAGGATTACTGGTGTTTCCTTTCCATCCCTTTTCAGAATCTCTAAAATCGAAAAAGGACCGAGTTGTCTTTCTCGTTAAACTCATTAAAACCAATAGCGACAAACTTGTCTATATATACAAGAATGAGTTTCACTGTTGCTAGGCTCGTTAAAACATAGAAACGGGTTTGCCCGAAGGGAAAATTATAGAACAAGCATATGTTATCCTCCTTAAGCTTGATAAAAATAAAAGGGTACTGGTCAGTAATGACTGGGGAAAAATTGGGAAGAAAACTTAAAGAAACTTTATTGGTAGCGAGTCCCTCTTGAACATGACACTTTCACTCCATCACCATGATTGAGTCGGGTTGGGTTATTCCATTCACCGGTCATATTACCATTGGTCCATCGTACCATCCATATTTTGGGTTAACGCTACCAATCCATTTCAGTGTCACTGATATGTTCAAGATAAGTCAATCAGAGAATTCACCAACCCAGCTTGTGTCTCACCTGCTGCAATACCTTCACCCTTCATTCTTTCATGACCGCCACCCTGAACCCTGTATCATCAGATTATTTTCACCTCCACAAAATCATTTTCTCCGTTCCGTGTCGTAGATGTGGGATTCATTAAGGCCCTCCTACGACGGGTCACTTCTTGTCGACGACAACTCATTATCCAAGAAGTCTACCTAAGAAGAACCCTTTCAGTTCTTTGAAGCTTGCATGCCTCAATTACAAGTTTCTCACTTCCGACGACAGGTTTACATCAATGGCCTTCAACTGAAATATTTTGTGTGGTGTTTGACGCCAAGTCCCATTTTCACACCACGCGAATTCTACTATAGTACCTTGAGGATCATCATCATTTTCGGTGATTCCTCTTGCGCCTGTTAACAGCTTACATCATTGGCTGGTAATCAGGCGATGTCTTTCCATGTTTCACTCCAGAACATTTTTCACATGGATCGACTTGCACTTTGGGCAAATATTGAACGAGTTTGAAGACCCCGGATCTAGTTTCATCCATCCGGGCTACGATATATTTAGGAGAATAAAGACATCAAATGTACATCATTGCTGCATAGATGATCCTCCAAGTCAAGGGATGATGGCTCTATTAGAATCATCAGTTTACCACACAAACGGTTGTCTGCCTTATGTACATGAAAATGAATTTATAAGCTAAGCATGGGAATGCCCACCTTAGCTAGATCATAAAAATGTTATGAAGATAATGTATTGTATTGTATCTTATCACAAGTTGCCTTCCAGTTCAAAAAAACCTCGCACCCTCATGATAAAGCATTTCACCCGACATCAAAAGACTTTCAACCTCATGCTTTAGGGGGCAACTATTGTAGACATATTTGGGCACTGCAACCCCAATCATATATGTCCATAAACTAAGGGCTTCTAAGTCCCTAAAAGTGTTGTTTCACACCCTAAAGGAACAAGGTTAGCTGATTGCATCATCTCCCAGAAGTTCTCCACAGAAAACGGCTCATAACTGGTCAAAACTGGACCATACAAACTGCTCAGTGCAAAGGGTGCGATGCATACTGAAAAGCCCTTCTGTAGGGTGCGATTAGCGAGAGTAGACAAATGGCAGAGATAGTTTGCAAGGAGGATGATAATGGAATCTTCCAAAAACTTCTCCTATGACACTTGCCTCTCTGAATTCGCCCAGGGATGAGTAAGAGATCATGAATATCCAAGTGGAACAAAGAATTATCAGAGAGAGGATACTAATCAAAATCCCAGAAGCTAACTCACCCCCCTGCAATCATCTATATATGGATCCCTCATCCTAGAGATCCAAAGGCTGGAATCTTGTATCTTGTAAGGAAGTGCTATTGGTTTCCTGGTGTAACATCATAGTGTTGGGTGATCTAAGATTTTCATGAGGTGAAGAAGGGATTTCATGCTGGGAGGATGACGTTGGGTCAGATCAATGGGTTGTAATCCTCTCTTCTAATATTCATATCAAAAAAGTTATTCAATATTTCCTCCACATTCTTGTATGTTTGATGATATATGCATTTGTGTGGTCAATACATATCTGGTCCTATATTGTTTATGATTGTAGATCTCTATACTTTGAAGGTATTATGCTTCTTTGACTTTACAGGTACTCTTTGAAGCGGGGTAATCAAGGAAGGAGTGACAAAGATCTATCAAAGGGGAGAAGGAACAAGCAAATAACTAAGCAAAAGATTGAGGTTTGTATTCTTCGCTCTTCTCCTATCTACTTCTCATAAAGGAAAATGAAAGTAACTTTAATCTGTTTGTTTCTAAGATAACTACCCGTCTTAGTGGGACTAGAAACTCTACATAGACACTAGATTTTGATGGTATATGCATTTGTGTGGTCAATATATATCTATTCCTATATTGTTTATGATTGTAGACCTCTGTAATTTGAATGTATTATGCTGCTTTGACTTTACAGGTAATTCCAGCATGACACAAATTCTATTGCAAACTCCCATATGGTTGTTCTCCCAGAGGAAACAATGAAAGGGTGTACTGCCCCCAATATGGTGGCAATCCAGTGCTCAAAGGAATGATTGGCCTTTAGGGACTGGACTGCCCAAATTGATACTGTTGTGAAGGATTAATTTGCTGAGACTCAATATAAGAGATTCCGGATATTATTCCAGACGAACAAATGGGAACAGACCAAATTGTCGAAACAATCCCTCGATGGACTCCATCTAGCAATTGAGAGCTAGTTGGGACAGATGGTACACCAACAAACATTGTGAGAGTAGAAACAAGAGGTTCTGCTGCTGCTGCATCAGATGACACAGTCCTCAATGTCGACAGTTGTTCAGACATATCTAGTCTATCCAAAATATTTCCTAGCGATTCTACAGGAACTTGCAATGAAGGGAGACTAACTTATGATGAAGAAGGATATAGGGTGATCCTGGCTCCAAAATGCAATGGAGTACTGGATGGAGGATCCTTCACAATCTCTTTTATAGCAATCAATCCAGGTGGGAGAGGTAGACCGTCAGGTCTGTAAAATATTTCTGGTGTCGAAGAAGGTGTAGAATCTGTAGCGACAGATGTTGGAGGGGTAACACCTTCCGAATCAGCTGTAGATGGAGCCGATTTAGGAATAGAAGCATTTACCATCATACTAGGATCAATTCTAATGTCCTCTTGTGGCCACGAGACTTCTTCTGTAAAGGCAGGGGTACCAGAGACGGTTGGAGTAACCAGAGTCCTTGAGGATGTTGGAACACATGTTCCAAGCAAACTAGGGGACTTTGATCCAATTAAACAAGTTCACTTTGTCTGGAATAGTTTTGTTTCTGGAGTCAAAGACGGTTGACTCGTTAATATCTGTGAATGACGGGGTTTTGATTGACTTTCTTCCATGATTTCGGATTAATCGATCAACTCAAAATAAAGGGGAAAAAGTGATTCCGAAATTAATGAATTTTAGACGCTTTGACACAACTTTCTTTTTCAATTTTTAAGAGTCAAGAGAAAGCTAAAGATGACTCTAGTTGCCTTCAATTTTTAATGAGCCTGAAGTGACAAGTGCTCAGATGGACCTTTTCCTTTAAGGAGTTTGAAAAGGAATGAAAGAGTACTCTGGAAATCTAGGCAGAGGGATTACCAAACCAATCGCAAAACTGCAGAATACTTTTTACGGTATGGCAGTCAATCTTCCCAAATGCTGTGTTCAGTGCATTGCGATCGATAGGGCAGAAGACATGTCCTCATAAGAATAAAGGATATAGCCTATTGTGGTCTCCCAATATATACTCGATGGTACATGGGAGCACAAGTCTGTACTGGTACTTGTCGTCTCAAAGAGGAGGAATCACCCAACCTACAATGAAAGCGATAGTTACTAGGTTTTATGATGCTGGAATACATCTCTGGCTTAGACTTCTAAGTGTTGTGCGTTAGGTTCCAAAGCATTTTTATGTTCATTGAATTTATTTTACAGTTGATCTTTCTTAAGAAGTTTTCCTTTCAGGTTCACCGCATGATGTAGATATACAATTCCTAAAATGCAATCTAAGATGATAAATAATCGTTTAATCTTCTCAATGAAAATCCTAGCTACTAAGGAAAGAGAAGCGGGATTCTTTCAACATAGAGTAGAGAGCACACACTAGATGCACTATCCTAAACCAAAATCCACAAGCAGTCTAAATGAAAATGCACATGCATGTATTTGTTTTTGCTTTCTTAATGTGTGAATGACAAAAAGAATGCTAATTACAAATATGAATCGTTTCAAGCGACAGTACTAACGATTTTCTCTTCAAAAGACGACAGGAATATAATGACGACACTTTGCGATTTTGAATTGAAAACTATTTTCGACACTTGAAAACTATTAATTCAAATCAAATACAAGAGTAACAGTGTAATCGACCATCAAGAACAGTAGGATTATTTTCTTTGACTGAAAATGACACTTGCAACACTTCCAAATCAAAAGACGATAGCTTGATTACGCTACTTATTTGTAAAGGAGAATTGTAAATGGCAAACAATACATAAAAACATTTAAAGTTCTTTGTACAATGGAGGCTGATCACAGATAGAAAAACTCCTGAATAACACTGAAGAGAGTGAACAAAAAACCAAAATATGGAAGCAGAAACAGTCTTATCTGATCATCGCACCTGTAACACAGGGAAAGAGCGATGCATCCCACCTACTGCATACGAGGGGTGCAATGCATCCAGATTCCCAAGAGGAGATGGTGCGATGGTCCAAGGATGAGACTTCAACTTGGTTCTTGGTCACAGTTTGCAGCTTAGTTCAGGGATTTAGGTCGAGCTAATGATAGTCAGTAAATGCAAATTACAAGGGCTGATCTAATGAGGCTACTTGAGCCACCACCAGGGAAATTATTATGTTTGCAAGTCAATTGTTCAGTTTATAAACAAAACCTAGAGATAGACTGAAGCAGCATTGATCTACTTTACACTTGCCTAGAAAATGCAGTTTGAAGGCTAGCTGGCTTGACTTCATGCTCCATCTATTGTTTATAAAGTAAACGAATATAGACAAGCAAACAAGCTATTCGCTCCCTAGTGGAGTCACCATTTTTTTTATTGAGAAATCTAGTGTCTATGCAAAGTTTCTAGTCCCACTAAGACAGGTAGCTATCTTAGAAACAAACAGATTAAATTTACTTTCATTTTCCTTTATGAGAAATAGATAGGAGGAGAGGGAAATACCAACTTCAATATTTCACTTGGTTCCTTGCTTGTTCCTTCTCCCCTTTGATAGATCTTTACCGCTCCTTCCTTGATTACCCCACTTCAAAGAGTACCTATAAATTCAAAGCAGCATAATACCTTCAAAGTACAGATATCTACAATCATAAACAATATAGGACCAGATATATATTGACCACACAAATGCATATATCATCACACATACAAGAATGTGGAGGAAAACTTGAATAGCTTTATTGATATAAAGATTAGAAGAGAGGATTACAACCCATTGATCTGACCCAGCGTCATCCAACCAGCATGAAAGCCCTTCTTCACCTCATGAAAAGTTTAGATCACCCAAAACTATGATGTTACACCAGGAAACCAACATCATTTCCTTACAAGATACAAGATTTTAGCCTTTGGATCTTTGGGATGAGGTATCCATATATAGATGATTGCAGGGGGGTGAGTCAGCTTTCGGGATTTTGATTAGTGTCTTCTCTCTGATAGTTCTTTGTTCCACTTGGAGATTCATGATCTCTTACTCATCCCTGGGCGAATTCAGAGAGGCAAGTGTCATAGGAGAAGTTTCTGGAAGATTCCATGATCATCCACCTTGCAAACTGTCTTTTCCATTTGTCTACTCTCACCCATCGCACCCTACATAAGGGCTTTTTAGTATGCATCATACTTTTTGCATGTGGCAGGTGAGATGCATTGCACCCTTTGCACTGAGCAGTCTGTATGGTCCAGCTTTGACCAGTTCTAAGCAATTTTCTGTGGAGGACTTCTAGAAGATGATGTAATCACCTGACCTTGTTCCTTTAGGGTGTGAAACAACACTTTTAGGGACTCAAAAGCACTTGTTTTATGGAAATATATGAATGGGGTTGCAGTGCCCAAATATGTCTATATCACCAGTTATAATTCCCTATTTCCATGAAAATTAGCTTGGGTTCATAACTGCATTCTACAACATCAAAGTTTTAGAATAATTGCATAACATGTATTTGTATTTTAATGCTATTAGCATTCTTGTACACCTTCAGTTTCCATGATATTGTATGTCCAAATCCTATACTCAATATCTCGTTTCATAATGCAAATTCTACTATGCACTTAAAGAAATATGTTATCACTTATCTGAGTCTTAATAAGTCCACCACAAGATTTACTGGAAACAGAATGCTCCACCCATCCAAGAAATCAATCGCTCATTCCATCTCACCCCTGAGGCAGTCACTTCACCAGGTTAGAATCAGATTATCTGGTCACTACGAGACATAGTCTTTCACATAAGGAATCCCATTGGCCATCCAACTCCAAGATTTCCTGTCCTTCAGTCTTTGCAACATTTTTTTCTCTCTTTCCCTCGCCTTCAACCTCACTACTCTCATTGTCCAGGGTCCCCCAAAAAAGAGTTATTGTTGCTTCTTTATTCTATCAAAGACAATTTTTGGTAGGAACTACCCCTTGTAATTGTTTTTCTAACCATTCACATTTGACTTCTCTCAACATAAAATTATCTACAGAATCCTATAGTTAACTCATTCCAAAATATTAATAATTATTAACCCTTTATTTAATATCTCATCCAATACCTAATTAAAATAAAATTCATGCAGTAATAAATATTTACATGTCTTACCAGGGGGAATTACATCTTCCCCCTCTTGAAGAAAAAACCATCTCAATGTTTTCTAACCTTTCAAAGAAATTGGGGTAAATGCTTTTCATATATTCATCACTTTCATAGGTGTCCTCTTCAGGGCTAGAATGTTTCCATTGCATCTTAACCTATATTATAACTCGCTTTCGCAACGTTACTTCTCTCTAGTCTTTGATACACAGAGGTTCGATTAGAAACTCTTCATCTAATTTGACCTATATGCCACATTAGATTATTGTCACACGGAATGAGTTATATTTGCGGACAAATCTAACCTCCCTAGGAGTCTAAGACTCTCTAATGACAAACAAACCAAACAAGAGCTATCCTTCTCTAGATACACATCATTCTACGAGAATTCAAATGTTTTCGATCTTACCTTAGGTCCCACGCTGTTGTAGCAGTCTAGCCTTGCGGATCCAGATGAGCTCCTCCTTCACTTTCAGACCTGCATACACTAACAAAGCAAACGATTACATAGCATCTGAATATTCATTATAAAACAAAGCATATCTATCATATTGACCAAGGAAAACATGAAATAATTCATTAACAAATCATTGAGAAGAATGGACTTATTTGTATTAAATAATCAAAGGAACCATTACAACCTGAGCCTTGGTGTTGTGCAAGCTCCTTCCAGGGTCCGGCAAGAGATTTCCTCTACTTTGACAAGCTCACCCACTCCCACTATGGCAAAAAGGAAGGATAGTGATCTCTCCTCACAAGTCAACAAATGGAAGTCCTAATTCCAGCAGCATTTACCCTTTAGAATGTTCAGCTTTCAACCTCCCCTCCTTTGGCCCAATGCCTGTATTTATAGTATTCTAGAAGAGGTTATTCAGTTCCAACATCAATGGTATACTCCCTCTTTTGTATGGGGTAGCTCCTCTCTTGATGGGATAAGCTCCTCTATCATAGGGGTGCATGAACCATCTGGAGGCGCTCAATACACGTCAAAACCTCTTCTAGAAGGCTCTAGAAGTGACCACAAGTAACTTTTTAAAGATGAGACTCGCGCCTTTTGACCTTTACAGGGGTACACATCCAACCTTTAGCTTACAGAGCGTACAAGTACGCAGGTATAGTGTATTTGGAGTGCGTACACGCAGGCAAGGTAGAGAGAACCTGCGTACCCAGAGATAAACATGTTTTTAAGTGATTTTCTCTCCTTTGAAGTTTTGACATGAAGAGCAGAGGTATGGGGCTTTGACAAGGAGGATAATATGACTATTGATGGAGCCATATTAACTGCAGATAGTCATGGTGACAAATTTCAGTGTAAAGATTGCCCCCTAAAGTGCGAAGCCTGTAATAGATAAGGGTTTTATATCATCTAGGAAGGGTGAAGTACTTTATCATTTCAAGGATTATCTCATGGAGAGCCTGGTCGGAACCTGCAATTTTCAACACAAAATACATGTATAAGATTATATCATCGCTGAGGTAGGCATTCCCATACTCAGATCAAAAATTTAACTAACACACTAACTATTCTGATACAGGAATGATTTCATAATACATCATAATCATAGACTCGTGTAGACACAGTATGGACGCAACCATCTGTTTATAATTGGTCTACAATATAATGAATACAAAACCCCTCGCAGCCTGGATGGTGGAAACTAGATCCAGGGTCTTCATCTCTACTTCCCGAATCGGTACGATTCTAGCCATGCGAATAAATGAGTCGATGTCGAACATGGTAGAAACCACTTGATTACCGGTCAATGATGTAAACCGTTAACAAGTGTGGGAGAGACCACCAATAATGTCAATGGTTCTCAAAGTACCCAGCACAATCCATGAGATGTGAATGAATGAGTCGATGTCGAACATTTCATGGAATCCTTCGATCGCAAGTCAATGATGAAACTGACGTCGAAGGCGAGAAACCTGCCATTGATGCATGCAGACTCCAAGGTACTGACGATTTCTAAGTCAACTCTCTAGATAATGTGCTGATGTCGATAGAAAGCGACCCGTCGCAGGCAAGCCCACAACACGAAATCATAGTTCAAGTTGAAGAAATGTTGCTGTAAGGACTGACTCAAGGATGACACAATGGATGATAGGTATTTTGCGGTTGAATGTTTCGTTTACAGACCTCTTGAACACATACGACACAACAGATGGTTTGGTGACGAATGAATAAAAGTCGACTACCATAACCCGGCTTAAAAATGTCAAGTGATTTTGGTCAACTGTGAGGTAAAGGGTTTCCCAACCCAGGTGAATGAATAAGTGTCGTGTTCAAGAGTGGTAGTAAGGTTTTTCTTGAGACAAAAGGATATCAAATAGGCTCATTCTTCTCATTTTTCCCCACCATTTCTGGCAAGTACCTCTTTATTTTTTACAAGCTTGAGGAGGATAACATATGCTTGTTTGTAAGCTCATCCTTCGGATGAGTCCAACTTAGTTTTTGATGCGAACCCTAGAAGGAGTGGTCCGTTCCTGTTTGTAATAGAACAGGTCCTTTACTGTGAAATTTTAACAAGTCCAGTATAGGAAAACTCGGCGTTTTTCATGTTTAGAGAGTCTGAAAAACTTAGAAGATTCCAGATTGGACTTTTTCGTAAATTTGTGTCTCCTAAGCCCGAAAAAGTATAAAATAATACCTAGGAGAACCGCTTGATCTTGCGACAAAGGATATTTTCATAGTTAGTGTCTTTGACCTGAAAAGTAAAAAGCGATCAAAGACACGTCGTTTTATTTCCAATATCGAATTTGAAACGACCAAAATCCGGCAATCTTTTCCTGTTTTTACGGTCAGAAGAGGGCTATAAGGGGACCGTCTTTTAATTCCGTTTTAACGAGTGTAAAAGAAACGCTCGGAAATATTTTCAGTTTTTAGGAGTCAGAAAAGGCTTAAAAGATGACTCTGATGTTTCACTTTTCGTAAGTTTTAACGAGTTCGAAAAAATGATAAAAATGTACTCTACGAGATCATTTGAAAGACTTGACCTAAAACTACAAGAAAATTATGCAAAAAACTGAAATAACTAACCTAAAAATAATCTCGGGATTTTCATGGGTTTAATGAGTCTTGAAAATAACCGAAATTGACTCAAGATAGGTTTCATTTTTACAAAAGCTTGAAACAAAGAAAAACTATGCTTCGAAGTAGTTTCATTTTTACACAAGCTTGAAACAGAGTGAAAACTGTGCTTGGATGCCCCCTAAGCATAACTGTTAGAGCACATGCCCCCCAGCTTCATTTAACCAGTTGGATGAAATGAAGGTTCAGATACGAGATCACTTGAAAGACTTGACCTCAAACTATAAGAAAACTATGAAAAAGACTGAAATAACTAACCTAAATAGACAACTTAACATCTATGAGGTCTAGTCAAACTCTCGACTCAATTAGAGGAGGATTTGTTTCATTTTTTAATGAGCTTGACACAGGAAAAGAACTGTGCTCGGATTCGGTTTCATGTTTACGCAAGCTTGAAACGAAAAACTATGCTTGTTATAAGTTCACATGCCCCCAGCATAATGACGCAAATCAAGGTACATGCCCCCCCCAAGCTTCATTGCATTCAATGAGGTGGATGGAATGAAGCTTTACTTTCAAGATCTTGGAAAGACTTGTGGGAGTTGTTTCATTTTTTAAAGAGCTTGACACAAGATAAGGAACTATGCTCACGACTATTCTCTACTATCTACCTAACAAAAACTTTACTCTAAAAACCTTGATTCATTTTTTAACGAGCTTGACACAAGACAAGGAACTATGCTC
>APFE030560198.1:33995-69536 GCA_000404065.3 Pinus taeda
CAAAGGGAAATGAGGAAGAATACAACCTTGGTAACACACTGTTTTCAAACCCTACAACACTTTTTATATTGACAAAAGGAGGGCTTCAAACTTGGATATCCATGGCAAAATTTTCATGAACCCATTACATTTATCTTTCAAAAGCCAAGCACAAGTGGTGGATGTGAGCCTACCTGCAAATTTGTACGGAGAGGAGGCGATTTGATGCCTTTCCAAGAAAATTTCGGGCTCACCCAACGAGCCGCGCACCTCTGATGCGCCACGTGCATGTAATTTTACACTGCGTTTTTGTGCTTGATGCGCCGCGCGCCTTACCCAATGCGTCGCGCGCACCCAGTTACATAGTGTATTTTGAAGAAGGCTTTTGGAGGCTTTCCCTGTGTCAAAATCAGGTGAAAGATAGCTCGTTGGAACGATCTTTGAATCTACTTTCCAACCCAACTTGAATTTTTCAATTTGGGGTTCATTTGCCTTGTCAAAAATCAAATCTCCAAAGACTGGTCAAAATGTGCCAAATGAGGATGCCTCAAGGCAGAGTGCTGTTGCAGTAAACTTTTGAATGCCTTCCTCAACTCAAAATGGAGCTCAGGATAGCCATTGGAAATATCTTTGTGTCTAGTTATCATTTGACTCATCACAAAAGTTATTTGGCAAACTAAGCTAGGAGAAAACTTGATTTTACAAGTTCACTTCAGAGGTGCATCAATTCTCCTAAGGCGATTGTATTGTTGACATTTCTCTAAAACCATGACACCTGTGTAAAAAGTGAAGGAGGTTTTTCTTTCGTGACCTGTTTTGGACAAAAACCTCTCTCCGTTTTCCAAAATTCATATTTTATTGCTCAAACACATCATTTTAGTGAAACCTATCCCGATGTATGAAACAAGGAAATTTGTCGAAATGAAGCAAAATGAAGGGACTAAGGGGCTTCTAAATTCTTGGGGAAATTTTTGGAAGTAGGCAGGGATGTTAGGAAGCAGCGGAAAGTGGAATCACAGAGATCGAGTGAGGGGAAGGGGTCCAAAAGGGAAAAACACAGGCCTAGCCTAGAAAATTGCCAAGTTGTGGCAAGAAACTAGGGTTTGTGCAAAAATGAGGAATTTGTGGGATCTCAGTGATGGGAAGTGTTTAATAAGGTACATTAAGGATAGGGGAAGGTGTATGGAAATCTGGATACAAGTTTTTGCTAATGATTTGACCGCCCAAGAGAAATTGCCTTCAAAACCCTAGGAGAGGGAAATGACCTTACCTAGGCGCAACTGAAGCATGAACAAGGTGTGAAATGACCCAATGGAACCTGACATGATGATGGAAACCCTATGAATGATGATAGAATCAGCTGAATAGCGACAAAGACTGACATTTGGGAAATTTTGAAAGGAGTGAAAGCAAACCCTAGACCTAATTGCTAGTGACCAAATTTTGCTTGAAGACTCGTTGAAATGACAAAATTTGACCTTGATAACTTAAAATCACTTTGTAACAGCATGTTTGATCACTGAAGGAAGGCTGCAAAGACTGAAACTAACATTGGCTCCAATGGGGATGGTAGCTCCTTGGAGGTACCAAGAATGACAGATCTTTGGGAGAGAAGACAATGCCTTCATCCATTGGGCAATGGAGTCAAAAACGCAAACTAAAATGCATGACTGAAAACTGATGACTCAGACGACACAAATTGACTTTCATTCAACTAAGAACTGACTCGATACTTAAACACAACTGAAAAACTGGAAATGATGCTCAAAGTGGAGCTTATTCATCAAAACCTACTCTAACGGTTTCATTCATCACCTGATCAAGTGAAATGGAACAACCAATGGAACCAAGTAAGTATTCCATCTGCTGTTCGAATTTTCCGAAAGTGCTCACTTATGAACAACAAGAGAGAACTACTGAAAGGCAACTCCCATGACAACTTGGAAACAGATCCGTTGAATGATATGGATCCTCTATCTGCCTCCAAAAACACTACATAAGGATCTTGAAATTGAATCACACTGGAACTTAGCTCATCTAATGGATTACTTCTCATTTTCTCATACCATGAATGCAAACTTTGATCTGAGCCTTGTGACGAGACCTTTGTTGAAAATGAGAAAGTAACCAGCTGCTGGATCAAGTTTGTATCAATACATGTTTCAAGCTCACATATAGTTAATGGAGAAAGACTTTGACTGCAAACCTCATCCAAAACATCAGCTATTGGATGATGAAAAACTTGAAAAGACTGCTACAACGTATCCATTGAAAATGTATGACATCCTTCTAGCTGTTCATCTTTTTCTTGAGAGATTTTACGAAGATTCTGCCTTATAAACTGAAATGCTTCGAAACAAAAGGGTATAGAATTTTCTTGCATCATCAAATCATGTATTTCATCTTCCACACCTTCATCTGTAATCTGCCCTTCAATTTCGTTTGGTGGCTGCAAATCTGATGCTACAGGCTGCTCAAGAATTTTGTTATCTGTCTCATCCTCAACATTAACACTCAGAGATTGCTGATTTGTTATAGGTTGTTCATTTGAAGATTTACTATGCAATCTACCCTTCAAAAACTGAAATGATTCAAAACAGAATGGTACGGAGTCACCTTGAATCATTAAATCATGTGTGTCCACTTCCAAGTCTTCAGCTGTAACTTGACAATCAATGGCTTTCGGGGGTTGCAAATCTGAATATGAGAAATCTTGAACAAAATTTTCATTGCTCTCAAGATGATTCAAATCAAGACTTGTTGACATTTGATTTCTGATTACATGGTAGTTATCTCTGATGAACTGAAACGAATCAAAACAAAAAGGCAAAGATCCTTCACTTACTTCAAACTTTGATGCATTTTACTCATCATTGTCATAGCTGATATGCATCAGTTGATCACTGTATTCGAGCTGCTGAAAGTGAATTTCCTCCTCGCACAAACTAGCTGCTGATTCGTCTGCAAGATTAACTTCTTTTTGGAGAACATAATCATCATCATACTGATCAAACTGAGGCAATTCATCATCAAACATATACATCATATCAACAACTCTCTCTTCTTCACAATGATCTATAAAACAATCACTATGACAACTGGGATCAGCAACAAAATGTTTTGGGTCAGCCGCTTGTTCTTGAATGTTACTTTCATTTTTTGCAGTCATTTTCCGCACCATCTCTTCTACCGCATTTACGAAAAAATCAAGATTTTCCTCTGAAAGTGTCAGCTGCTCTGAAATATTCTTCTTTTCTTCTTCCTTCAACCTTGCCCTCAAGATCAGCAAATGAGCCTCTACATTCGCTGCATTGTTTTGCATCTCGTGAAGTGTTGCAATATTTCTTTCTCTCAACTGAAACTCCATTTCCGGATCAAAGGCACTCGGGTAGTGCAAGAGAGCAGATCTAGGAGAAGGTCTTATATCAACTGGCATTGAATAATAAACTTAGTTAAATCTGGCAGAAAATTGTTGTACTGTCTCCCCTGGCATTCTTTTCAGCTGATTATACTCTTCTATAATAAGGAAAAGGTTCTGCACGATCATCCACCTGTCGAGAAAAATTTTCACGAACTGCAGGAAATTTGAGATGCTCGCATCAGGCAGGGTTCTGAACCAACTCTTCACTTTGCCTTTCAAAGAAAGAGAAAAAATAATTATACTGACATCTTCTGCATCAACTTCAAAAAGATCTAGAAAAGACTCAAAATTTTGCACATGTTGCTCAGCGTTGACATTCTTACTTTAACCATCGAACCTCGACAAGTATAGATCATAGTTTTTTGGGAAAGCATGAAGAACAGAAGGTAAAACAAGAGGTTTATACTGATTTGGAATTTTACAAGGTGTAGGGGTATGTACAACAGGTATAGAATCAGTCTTGGTCTATTGGGGCTCATCAATTTGAAGATGGTCATCACAAAATTTAGAAGAAAGGTCTTGATCAAGCTCAAAGGTATGCAAATCTTTGGTATTCACAATCTTCAAAGGGAAAGAATCAACTGCAGGCCGAGGATCTCTTCTCAAATACAATATACTTTGCAAATCCTTCTTGACATTCTTGGGAAAAAAGAAGAAATAATTTATGACAAAAAACAAAATGTCTTGGATAAAATTCCAACTTGAATACCTGATCTGTCCGTGTTGTCCTTTCATGTTTTTGCTGGTTGAGATCATCCTCCAGTGGAGTCTCTGGATCTGATCTTGAAAATGATTTAGAGTCGCCATGTGAATGATTTCAGCCTTGCCAGTGTTTGATCGTTGTCCACCATCAACAATCAGATCTGAACTTGATACATGTACTGGGGCAATTTATAAGTTAAGTGTTACGATTACAAGCTAGACCGGAGATCGACTGAAGCAATGTTTATCTACTATGCACTTGCAGAGCAATGTGCAGTTCGAAGGCTACCTGGCATGACTTCAGACTCCGTCTATCGCTATAAATAAAATAACACTAACAAGCAAACCAGTTCTCCCCAGCGGAGTCGCCACTATGTTAGCACTCAGGGCAACCCTGGATAACCTCAATCCCACAGAGGCTTGAAATCCAACATAACTTCCCTGTATGGAGGGGAAACATGGAAAGAGATCTGTTTTCTCGAGATCCTAAGGATAAAAATTGAGAGAAGAGCTGCGGACTTGCAATTTCTGAAACAATGTAGGAACAAAAGAATCATTCCTCCTTTTGCTAAGGTTAATCACAGGCTAGTTAATCAATATAATAATAGGTTGTTTTTGAAATTCAGCTTGGCCCTAATAATAAGTGAAATTAAGAGAACCAGGGCAGCCCTGGATAACCTCAATCCCACAGAGGCTTGAAATCCAACATAACTTCCCTGTATGGAGGGGAAACATGGAAAGAGATCTGTTTTCTCGAGATCCTAAGGATAAAAATTGAGAGAAGAGCTGCGGACTTGCAATTTCTGAAACAATGTAGGAACAAAAGAATCATTCCTCCTTTTGCTAAGGTTAATCACAGGCTAGTTAATCAATATAATAATAGGTTGTTTTTGAAATTCAGCCTGGCCCTAATAAGAAGTGAAATTAAGAGAACCAGGGCAGCCCTGGATAACCTCAATCCCACAGAGGCTTGAAATCCAACATAACTTCCCTGTACGGAGGGGAAACATGGAAAGAGATCTGTTTTCTCGAGATCCTAAGGATAAAAATTGAGAGAAGAGCTGCGGACTTGCAATTTCTGAAACAATGTAGGAACAAAAGAATCATTCCTCCTTTTGCTAAGGTTAATCACAGGCTAGTTAATCAATATAATAATAGGTTGTTTTTGAAATTCAGCCTGGCCCTAATAAGAAGTGAAATTAAGAGAACCAGGGCAGCCCTGGATAACCTCAATCCCACAGAGGCTTGAAATCCAACATAACTTCCCTGTACAGAGGGGAAACATGGAAAGAGATCTGTTTTCTCGAGATCCTAAGGATAAAAATTGAGAGAAGAGATGCGGACTTGCAATTTCTGAAACAATGTAGGAACAAAAGAATCATTCCTCCTTTTGCTAAGGTTAATCACAGGCTAGTTAATCAATATAATAATAGGTTGTTTTTGAAATTCAGCCTGGCCCTAATAAGAAGTGAAATTAAGAGAACCAGGGCAGCCCTGGATAACCTCAATCCCACAGAGGCTTGAAATCCAACATAACTTCCCTGTACGGAGGGGAAACATGGAAAGAGATATGTTTTCTCGAGATCCTAAGGATAAAAATTGAGAGAAGAGATGCAGACTTGCAATTTCTGAAACAATGTAGGAACAAAAGAATCATTCCTCCTTTTGCTAAGGTTAATCACAGGCTAGTTAATCAATATAATAATAGGTTGTTTTTTAAATTCAGCCTGGCCCTAATAAGAAGTGAAATTAAGAGAACCAGGGCAGCCCTGGATAACCTCAATCCCACAGAGGCTTGAAATCCAACATAACTTCCCTGTATGGAGGGGAAACATGGAAAGAGATCTGTTTTCTCGAGATCCTAAGGATAAAAATTGAGAGAAGAGCTGCGGACTTGCAATTTCTGAAACAATGTAGGAACAAAAGAATCATTCCTCCTTTCGCTAAGGTTAATCACAGGCTAGTTAATCAATATAATAATAGGTTGTTTTTGAAATTCAGCCTGGCCCTAATAAGAAGTGAAATTAAGAGAACCAGGGCAGCCCTGGATAACCTCAATCCCACAGAGGCTTGAAATCCAACATAACTTCCCCGTACGGAGGGGAAACATGGAAAGAGATCTGTTTTCTCGAGATCCTAAGGATAAAAATTGAGAGAAGAGCTGCGGACTTGCAATTTCTGAAACAATGTAGGAACAAAAGAATCATTCCTCCTTTTGCTAAGGTTAATCACAGGCTAGTTAATCAATATAATAATAGGTTGTTTTTTAAATTTAGCCTGGCCCTAATAAGAAGTGAAATTAAGAGAACCAGGGTAGCCCTGGATAACCTCAATCCCACAGAGGCTTGAAATCCAACATAACTTCCCTGTACGGAGGGGAAACATGGAAAGAGATCTGTTTTCTCGAGATCCTAAGGATAAAAATTGAGAGAAAAGCTGCGGACTTGCAATTTCTGAAACAATGTAGGAACAAAAGAATCATTCCTCCTTTTGCTAAGGTTAATCACAGGCTAGTTAATCAATATAATAATAGGTTGTTTTTGAAATTCAGCCTGGCCCTAATAAGAAGTGAAATTAAGAGAACCAGGGCAGCCCTGGATAACCTCAATCCCACAGAGGCTTGAAATCCAACAAAGCACTACAATCTAGGCAGTCAAAACAACTTGCCTCTATAAGCTAGGAAACCAATTAATTCATTAAATTTTCACCTTTTAGTGAATGAATCTTCTAGAATAAGTAATTAAGTGTCAAAATAACATCATATTTCATTAATTACATCAAAAGGAGTGAAAAAATCACATCACAAGTCAAAACTGGTCAAATTGGCTTAATTTCCTGAGCTGAAGATGAAAATTGTGCCAAAAAACCTTGTGCGCTGCGCGCCTGAGCCCTATGCGCCGTGCACCTTTCTAGCTATTTTTGGGGCACTTCCTGGCATCCAAATTGAGCTCAGGTTGGCTTGTTAGAAAGCCCTGGATGTCTATTTTCCAACCCAAGTGGAATTTTCCAATTTGGGGTCCATTTGCCCCTCCAAAAGTGCATTCTCCTAGAGGTACTTCCTACTAGTGCAAAAGGTGGCAGAAAGGTGATTTTCATGGTGTTTTTGAGCCTTTTGATCTCCCAGGACTTGATGAAATGCTTTGGCAATAGCTGAGCATGTATAATTCATCATGAAAAATCCAAAACTAGAAGCCATTTGTGATTTGGACCTCCCAATCTTATGGGTCGCGCGCGGTGCGCTACGCGTTGAGCTGAAAAATCTGTTTTGCAAGACAAAAATTTCAAAATGACAAAATTTTCTCCAAATTCTTTGAAATTTGGGCTGAAGGCACCTCATCAAGTGACATGCTCAGCCAAAGAGGCTTCAGCCAAGATTCAGAGTCTATCCTCCCTTTTCGACATATTTAGTGCCCTCCCGATGCATGCAATTCTGTTGTAGATTCGTTGTCTTGGTCATATGATGTATTGGTGCCCACCTCCATGGTATTGAAAGTCTATGCCAAGTGTATGTTTGATTTGTTGAAAATGAGGAATGAAGGCTTGATGTCTTTGTCTTCAAGTGCCAAATATGCCAAAGGGAAATGAGGAAGAATACAACCTTGGTAACACACTGTTTTCAAACCCTACAACACTTTTTATATTGAAAAAAGGAGGGCTTCAAACTTGGATATCCACGGAAAACTTTTCATGAACCCATTACATTTATCTTTCAAAAGCCAACCACCAGTGGTGGATGTGAGCCTACCTGCAAATTTGTACGGAGAGGAGGCAATTTGATGCCTTTCTAAGCAAATTTCGAGCTTAATACCCAATGTGCCGCATGCCTCACCCAACGCGTCGTGCACCTCTGATGCGCTGCGCACGTGTAATTTTACACTGCGTTTTTGTGCCTGATGCAATGCGCGCCTTACCCAATGCGTCGTGCGTACCTAGCTACATAGTGCATTTTGCAGGAGGGTTTTGGAGGCCTTCCGGGTGTCAAAAGTAGGTGCAGGATAGTGCATTGGAAAGGTCTTTGAGTCTACTTTCCAACCCAACTAGAATTTTTCAATTTGGAGTTCATTTGCCTTGTCAAAAATCAAATCTCCCAAGACTGGTCAAAATGTGCCAAATGAGGCTGCCTCAAGGCAGAGTGCTGTTGCAGTAAACTTTGGAATGCCTTCCTCAACTCGAAATTGAGCTCATGATAGCTCATTGGAAAGCGCTTTGTCTCTAGTTATCGTTTGACTCATCAAGAAAGTTATTTGGCCAACCAAGCTAGTAGAAAACTTGATTTTCCCAAGGTCACTTCAGAGGTGCATCAATTCTCCCGAGGCGATTGTATTGTTGACATTTCTCTAAAACCATGACACTTGTGTAAAACGTGAAGGAGGGTTTTCTTTTGTGGCCTGGTTTGGACAAAAACCTCTCTCATTTTTCCAAAATTCATCTGTTATTGCTCAGAAACATCATTTTAGTGAAACCTATCCCGATGTATGAAACAAGGAATTTTGTCGAAATGAAGCGAAATGAAGGGGATAATGGGCTTCTAAATTCTTGAGGAAACTTTTGGAAGTAGGGAGGGATGTTAGGAAGTAGGGGAAAGTGGAATCTCAAAGATCGAGTGAGGGGAAGGGGTCCAAAAGGGAAAAACACAGGCCTAGCCTAGAAAATTGCCAAGTTGTGGCAAGAAACTAGGGTTTGTGCAAAAATGATGAATTTTGGGGATCTCAGTGATGGGAAGTGTTTAATAAGGTACATTAATGATAGTGGAAGGTGTATGAACATCTGGATACAAGTTTTACTAATGATTTGACCGCCCAAGAGAAATTGCCTTCAAAACTCTAGGAGAGGGAAATGACCTTACCTAGGCGCAACTGAAGCATGAACAAGGTGTGAAATGACCCAATGGAACCTGACATGATGATGGAAGCCCTATGAATGATGATAGACTCAGCTGAATAGCGACAAAGACTAACATTTGGGCAATTTTGAAAGGAGTGAAAGCAAACCCTAGACCTAATGCCTAGTGACCAAATTTTGCTTGAAGACTCGTTGAAATGACAAAATTTGACCTTGATAACTTAAAATCACTTTGTAAGAGCATGTTTGATCACTGAAGGAAGGCTGCAAAGATTGACACTAACAACGTCATGGGTTTGATTTTTTTTTCTTCAAAACCCACTTTGCTAATGTTTGTTTTTGACACTTTTCCCTGATTTAATGCAACTCTGTATTTCACTTTTCCCTTTGAATGTTTAGCTAAAATGATGAAATTTTTTGGCACTTTTTGCAGGGGTTGTTGACATGGAATTTGGCCAAGGAAACCATGACTGCGCCTAAAGATATCAACTGGAAACTTTTTTAAAAATTATCATAAATGACACACTGTTTGACTTTTCTTCAAAACAGAGTTTTGAAGAACAGTCATAATCTGTCAACATGACGATGAAAATCTTTAAATCACAACTTTGTAAGGATCTCCCTCTGGCCTGCATGGCTTTATTGGACATGGTTGAAGACCAATTTAGCTGATCCCTAGACCTAATGATTGAAAATGACTCTTGTCCGTTAAAATATCAAACATTGACTGCCATGGACTTTAGTGAACATTCATGAAAAGACCTAAGCCAGCAGGTGCTAGACATGAGGGGAAATGACTAATAAGACCTTTTCCATCAGATTATGGCATGCCCCTAGTAGAATTCAGATGAGTGGATGGAGTGAGACACCTAAAAATGAAATGCAAAAAGAGTTTTGATCGGAGGACTGACAAGACCGACTCTAACATTGGCTCCAATGGGGGATGGTAGCTCCTTGGAGGTGCCAAGAACAACAGATCTCTGGAGGAGCTAGACAGTGCCTTCGTCCATTAGGCTATGGAGTCATTATTTCGACAAACAACACAAGACTCTGACTCATTTATGAAACTAAAATGACCAAAAAACTAACTCGAATTTGATATGGAAATGACTTGAAGACTAAGTTGACAAACTCTAACCAAACTAAAATAAAATGGTATTTACGTGATAGTGGAAGCAGAGTTAATAACTCAGAAATGGTACCGCTTGAGTAGCCGACCATTGATCGACCCTCCTAGACAATCTTCCCCGTTCATTTCCTTTAGAAGAAAGGCATTCTAACCCCGATATGCTGCAATCTTGAAGGGACCTTTCCAGAGATTTTCGAACTTACTGTGCTTACCTTTTTCCTCACTCCTTGCATCCCACTTCAGCACCTCATCATCCAACTTAAATTTGTCCGCCTTTGCTTTTTTTGTCATAAATTTTCTTATTCTTCTCCTGCAACTTGGATGTGTTCTAGAATACTTCTTCTCTGGTCTACTGTAAGTGGACCATTTGATTCAACCTTCTCTGCATAGGATCATCTTCACTGCTAGCCTCCTGAAGAAGTTTGACTACCGGGGCTACGAGAGAGGTAGAAAAAACTGTATCAACTCCATAAACAAGCTCAAACGGGGACGTACCAATGGATTTCTTCTGATTGACCCAATCTGCCCAAAGTGCATTAACCAACCTCTTGTGCCAACTCTTCTTGTTTATTTCCATTAGCTTCTTGATGATGTTGACCAATGATTTGTTAGAAGACTCCACCAATCCATTGCCTTGCGGATGATAGGTAGTTGAGTGACCCAAAATTATGTGATATTTATGACAAAACTCTACCATCCTTTTTTATTTGAAAGTTGTTGCGTTATCAATGATTAACTTATTCGGGCAACCAAAGCGAGACAAGATGTTATTTTCAAGGAATGAAATGATTACCGCATCTGTAGCTTGTCTGGTGGGAATTTCTTCGATCCATTTCGTGAAATAGTCTGTCGCTGTGAAGATCCATCTATGATAACCAGAAGAAGCAAGATGAATTTCGCCAATGAAATCCAACCCCCATTTCTGAAAAGGAGCACTCACCTCAATAGGCTTAAGTGGTAAAGGCTGTAACTTCTGCCTTCCTTCAAAAATCTGACACTTATGATAGCTCTTGACCATCTTATATACATCAGCAAACAATGTCGGTCAGTAGTATCCTGCTCTCAGGACTTTATTTACTGTTGATTTCCAAAAAAGGTGACCACCACAGTCTCCCTCATGGCAGTCCTCCATGACCTTCTTTGCTTCTTTTTCCACCAAGCAATTTAATAGAACTCCACCGGGATCTTTCCAATAAAGTGCAGAATTTAGAATGCAAAACTTGGCAGCCTTCAATTTGAGTGTTCTAGCTTTGTTTCTGGTCATGTCGGGCAGTGGTGACAAATTTTTAAGCACATATATGATATCTGAATACCACGGAGAAAGAGTAAACATTTCAGATACCTGAATTGATGATCCTTCCTCATTCTCATCGGACATAGAAACGATCAGATTTATGTCTAAGGCGTGCAAGTTTGACTCGGCCATTAACTTTTCCAATCCTTGTCCTTTAACAAGCTTTGTGGGCTTTATTTCCACATCATATTCCAACAAAGTTGCAATCCACTTGCTTCGTCTTCCTTCCGGATCGGTCTGCACTAAAACATCTTTGACAACAGAGTTAGGAACATAAGCCAAAATATGAGAATGCAGAATATATACCCGAAAATCTTTCAATGCTTTCACAAGTGCAAGGGCTTGCTTCTTAATGATGTTGTATTTTAAGGCTGCATCTCTTATAGCTCTGCTAAAGAAAGCAAATGGTCTTTCATGATCATGTCTTTTTTGCAATAACACAGCTGCCATAGTATGCTCCAAAGCGAATGAAAACAATATGAAATCCTGAGTGTAGTCCAGGCTGACTAGAACGAGAGCTGAAGAAAGAGCCAATTTGACTAAATTGAAAGATTTTACGGCCTCCTCCATCCATTTCACTTGGCTGTCCTTCTTAAGCATGTTTGTAATCTCTCTTAGGTGCTCAGCAAGATTAGGTACAAAGCAGCACAGAAAATTCATTTTACCATTGAAAGATTGAATCTCTTTCTTATTCTGAGGCAGATCGATGTGCTGAATCACTTGTACACATTGTGGGTCAATATGAATGCCATCTTTTGCAATAATTTTCCCAAGTAGTTTGCCTTCCTCCATGGTGAACAAGCTCTTTTTTGGATTCAGTGACAAGCCATATTTTCTGCATTTTTGAAAGACAATTTTTAGATGGTACATGTGTTCTTCATCAGATTTGGAAAACACTGTCAGATCATCCAGGTACACAACCAAAAAAACATCCTTCTCATTTGTGAAAGCCAAGTCCATTGCACGCTAAAATGTGGCACCCATGTTCTTCAAACCGAAAGGCATTTTAGCGTAATGAAAAGTTGCCCATGGAGTGGTGAATGTTGTCTTGTCTCGGTCATCTTCATGGACAGAAACTTGGTTATATCTAGAATAACCATCAAGTATTGACATACGAGATGCTCCCACTACTCGCTGAAGTATATGGTCCATTTTGGGCAGTGGATAGTTGTCTTTCAATGAAACTTTATTGAGATTTCTAAAATCAACGCACAAGCGAATCTCACTTGTCTTCTTTCGTACTAGCACCAAATTAGAGATCCAATCCGAAAATTTGATGGGAACAATGATCCCTAATTTGTACAACTTGTTTATCTCCTTTTTAATTGATGGCAGCAACTTTGGATATAGCCTTCTCAACTTTTGTCTGAAAGGTTTCTGATTGGGCTTGATGGGTATAGTGTGCTGAATTATATTGGTATCATATGTCTTTAAGTCAGAATAGTCCCAAGCAAACACATCTGCAAATGAAGACAACAAACTGATATATTTGGCTTTGATCTTTTGTGGCAATGCTTTAGACAGTTTTACCATTTTAGGATTAGCAGTTTTTCCAACATTGACCTCTTCCACACCCTTCTCTGTTGGCTACAATGTTGGTTTGCGGGCTACATCATCTTGATCAAAGAGTTCTTCTAAAGGTATCAAGCCTTTAGGAATAACGTTATTCTTTAGCTGCAACACATCCATTTTATTGATTTGCACATCATCTTTACCATTGTCATTTTCTACATTAATTGAGGTTTCTTTGAACTTACCTTTGTTTTGTAGAAAATCATCAATCTCCTCATCATCTTGGAAAACTTGCCAATATCTCTGATTGTCCGGGACGGTCGGACGATGCTTGACATGGATTTCGAATTTATTACTGGAGTTCATTGAGATCTTCAAACTACTTGCTGCCTTAGCAAGAGCATCGGCAATGCTATTTTGTATACAAGGCACACATGTCAAGGTATATTATGAAAATAATTTTAGGATGTCTAGAACTGCATTACGGTAAGCCCGCATCCGAGGATGCTTTGCTTGATATTCACCTCTGACCTGCTTAATCACCAATTCGGAGTCACCATATACTGCAATCCTCTTAGCGTTCAACTTTCTTAGAATTTTTAGGCCAGCAATCAGAGCTTCATACTCAGCTTCGTTGTTTGAACAATCAAAAGCTAACTTGTAAGAGCATACCCGCACGTTACTAGGCACTTTGTTGGGGGCGGAGAAATGACTGCACACCCAAATCCCAATTTCGGCGCCATCATTTCCCACTGCTCCATCGAAATCCATGGTCCACAAACCTTCCTCCTCCTCTTGCAAGTGTTGAAAATCTGTTTGATGTGCTTTGTCTGCTTGCTGTCCATTACTTTCAGCAAATCGCTCAAAGGTTTTATGTTGTTCTTGTCCTTCTTTCATTAAAACTCCTCTGAAATTTTATGTTATTTCTAGAATATCGTCTGCTTCTACTAACTGACTATCGATATCATTGAAACTATCAGAATACAAAACAAAAGGCTCTAAATCTGTATGTACATAATTAATCGGACGATTTATTGGTTTCTCCTTGCTTGTAATCATGTATTTCATTTTTTGTTCCCGATACAGCTTCCTCATTTGGCCAAACACCAGAATCGTTGCATAGGAGAAATATAGTTGTAGTGTCCCTTTCAATTTTGCTACCCAAGACCTAGAAAGAAGCATGCCAAACCTGGGAGGAATATCTGCTACAACAATATCCATGAAAATATTCTTCATTGGGATTTGATCCAGACTCACAACTAAGTCTTTGATGAGCCCGATACATCTTACTCTATTGGAATCAAACGAATAGAGATCATGGTATTGGCGGGTGATGTCTAGACCCAGCTTATCCATGATAGCCTTGGGCATGAGATTGTGAGAAGCTCCGGAATTGAACATGGCATTATGTAACACAAAATCATGCAATCTTAAATTGATATAAAAAGGTGGAACATCATTATCAGGAGACTCACCATTCGATGCTGGCCCAAAAATCATTTTGGGTTGATCATCTTCGACATTCACCATGTCGGACATTGGGTCAAAATTCAAAATTTTAGACACTTGACTTCTATAACTGTTGTTCCTGATTATTTCAGTCAAGGGAATGGATACCTTCAATTTATAAATTTCATTATCTAAATTAAAAGTGGAAATATTTTCTACCTCTTTGACTGGGATTTCCTTCATTTCCTTTTCTTTCGATGCAATTGGCTGATTTGATTTTTCTACTGATGGTGATTTGCTGCCATCCGGATCAACCACCTCCTTTCCTTTCCTTTGTGCAACTGATGAATCATTCTTTGATGCCTCAATGTCCTTCTTCTTCTGAATTGGTTTAACCGGCACGTCTCTGTTTCTAAGTGAATATTGCTGCTGCTGGGTAGACAGAGCATTCATATAGCCTTTTTGGTACTCATCTGATTCTTACTCCAAATTGGTGTCATTTGCTAGAATGAAATCTGCATATTTGTGTATAGCTTAACTTTCCGCATACTCCTCATCCTCAGTAATATAAATAGGCAAATCATTAGGAGTAAAGAAGTGGTTTTCTTCACCTATTATATTCCCGTCCTCATCTGACTTTGGTCCATGCACAAAATTTTGCTGCAAAGGTGGTTGTACTGGCTGCTGTGCTATCTTCTCTTGGGCTCACTGATCTTTCTGCCTTATTCTATATTGTGGCTGTTGTTGGCCACGAAAGTTAGGATTTATAACTTGTGGCTCAGATTTTTCAAGTTTCACCCTTTCAAGCATCTGCTCTACCTTCCGGAGTAATTGATCTACCAAGGAAGATTCTTCTTTTACGGTGACCTTCTTTTCTGCCTTTGCTCTAACCCTCTTGGTCAGCAGATTTGCTTCAATGCTAACCGTGATCTTCTGCATGTCTTCCGTTGTGGCTGGTTCTCTCTCTCTTAATTGATAAGCCATGTTAGCATCAAAACCATCCGGAAACTTCACCATGGCTAGCCCTAGAGGTGGCCTTATATGATCGAGAATTTCATTATAAATAGAATTGAATCTAATGCAGTAGTCTTGGACCGACTCACTAGCGTTTCGTTTGATTTGCTCATATTCAGCCAGAATTTGGAGAGGATTCTTTTTCACTTCCCAACGTCCTAAAAATTGTCTTTGTAGGTCAGCCAAGGTAGCGATACGTGCATCCAGCAAACCTCTGAACTGTTTCCTCACTTCACCTGCAAATGTCTATACAAAGAGTCTCATTGCCACATTCTCTGCATCGATCTCGTGAAGTTCATAGAAATCTGCCATTCTGTCCACATGTTGCTGAGTGGTAATGCTATTAGGAGTGCCATCAAAAAACAGGATTTTGCTTTGATAATCTGTGGGCATATCATCTAAAACTTGAGGCAGGACAAGAGGTGCAAAATGAGCAGCCATCACTCTTGGTAGGTTTGGCCTTGGAGGTGTCGGAGGAGTGTGCACAGTTTGTAGGGGGCTAACAATTGGAGTTTGAAGCTATGCCACAATGTAATTATAAATTGACCGGTTAGCCCTTTCAGTTTCCAAGTCTACAAGAAACTGTGGATTGGGGACAGTAGAGTCAACTGCCCTTTCGGATTTGGTCTCGAACAACGATATTTCAAACTACTCATCAAAATCTATCTCTTCAAGATACTCGAAAATGTCAGGACGTGAATGGGATTTGAACATGGGAGATATAGAGCTCTCTTGATGACGAAGTCTTGGAATCAAATTGGGATTTTCGTAAATGTGAGGAGGATCTGGATCTGGATTAGCTCTGGTATATCTTCTAGAATCCGGCGTGCTATTAAGAAAAATCAAAAGGACACGACGAACTCACTCAGCTTATCAAATCCTAAACTTATCATCCGGAAGCTTAGAATTATCAAGAAGTAAGGGGTGTAATTTCATCTCCAGTGGAGTCACCACTATGTTAGCACCTAAATCTGCCTTAGGCTGAAGGAAGGCAAAATTCAGGGTAACCACAAACCACGCTCAGTATGGTAGCTAGCCCTACCACAACAGGAGAGGGCTCTCTCCGTGTCATGCTCAGTGAATAAATAAACAATATGGTCTGAGATGACTTACAAAGAATATTGATTTTAGGCTAGGTAAATAAATATGGAAACAAGAGGCAATTTTTGATAAATGACCGAGTTTCTGGGATGTATGGGACCAATGAAAAGAAATGAGCAGATAATTTAACACAAAGGTACAGATTACTTTATGAGGCAAGACAGGTGGAAAGTCTAGCAATTAAATTTGAAATAATGCAAAATGGAAAGATTGTTTAGGAGGGTGAAAAGGGCATAAACACATGAATCCTTTTCAACAGAAGAAGAACACAGAACGTGAAACTTTCCCACAGGAAGAGCAATAAACATGAATTCTACCTTATCTTACTTAGAAAATTTCACTGGAAATGAATATGAATGAACTCTGAAACATAACAAAATACATATGAAACAGAAAGAGAATACATTTGCTACACCCACACCACATGAATCTCATGAACTAGAGCCGTTGCCTTTCATTAATTCTCTGTCAAAATATACAATGAGTAACTGAGTTTCTCTCCCACAGTCTCCCAGAAATTACAACCAACCCTTTGCAAATGGTTTTACATAGAATAAATAGACTTTGCCATTGGGAAATGGAACGACCCAAAGTTGGGGAGTTTTTCAAATCATTACAAACTGGAAATGGAAAGCCAACCATTAGTGACAGGTGCAACATTACAAAAATGAAAAACTGCTTGGGTGACTGCTCACCTTCCTTTGCCACTTGGATAGAAGCCAAACTTTAGTGAAAATACTTTTTAAACTTCGTCTTAGGTGTCGAGAAAAATGTAGTGTAAATGAGCGGGCCCACTTGGAGAAAATTGTGAATCAAAATGTCGCGGAGTGGAAGTGATTTTGGCCTTTGGGTCTCTGTGCGCCGCGCCCAAAACTATATGTGTTGCGCCACTTTGGAAGCGATTTTGAGGTAATTTCTGAAGTCCAAATTGTGCCCAAGTGTGCTTGTTAGAAATCCCTACTTGTCTAGTTTCCAACCCAAGTGGAATTTCTAAATTTGGTGCTCATTTTCCCCTCCAAAACTTCAATCTCCCAATACTGCTTCTTGTGTGTCAAAATAGGGGTAGAGAGGTCATTGTTTGAGTGTTTTTGACCTCCTGGGGACTCAAAACTTGCCCAAACTTCTTGGCCATGCACCAACAGTCATGATTTTTCATGCTGAATCCAAAAATGTAAACCTTTCGTGATTTGGAGATCCCTATCATAAGCGCCGTGCCAGTGGCGTAACGCATAGGGAGAAAAACCCTGTTTTGTGCACAAAAATTTGTCAAATGACCAAAATTGCCGCAATTTTTTTGAAATTTGGGCTGGAGAGTCTATATGAAGTGCTATGCTGGGCCACATAGGCTTCAGCCAAGATTCAGATCCGATCTTGTTCTTTTTTCCTCTTTTGTCTTTTTGTCGCTCTCCCCAATTTCACCTTCAAATTCCTTATCTGAGCCTTTGAACTCATGTTTCATGTCCTGTAGTGATAAACCATCCACCTCAATAATGTTTTGTCCTTGTCATCCTTCTCTAGCAGTCTCTCAAGGTGGATGTTGATCCGCTTGAGCCAAGACTCTCGATCATTGTTAATCTCTTGCTCTAATGGAGTGAGCTCAATCCTCCTATGTTAGGAAGATTGGTGATTCTCGCGGATGTTTTGCAGCTCCATGATCTCCTGCTGGTCTTCAAGTTGTTTATTCCTCTACTCCAAGTACCTGATAATCCACTTAGCCCTCTCCAAATTGAAAGATAAGGCTTGGATCTCTATTTGCTGCTCCTAGATGGTCCTTCTAAGTTTGGCACTCTCTACATCTGTATCATCATCATGAATGAGGATGAAGTCGGCCTCTCGTTCACCTGATGGACCTTCGTCATGCACGGGACCCTTGCCCCTGTCCTGTACCTATATTGGTGATGTCAGAAGCGAGGCCCCTTCCACCCCGAGTGGAGATAACACTCGCTTTGCTGTTGCGAACAAATGTCTACTGCCTCTCTGATAGGTGATGAATACTGGCATAGTAGCAGTCTCATGGTGCTCATACTAATGAGAAGGACCACCTATCTCATGTTCAACATCTGATAATTCCTGTGAAGTGTTGAAGAGGTCACAGGAAATGAAATCATCCCAAGTAATGCCCTGTAATCCCAACTGGTGAACCACCAAAATCTTAATAAGAGAAAAATGATAAACATTGTTAAGTTGTTGCTGAGGGGTTTTGTGCTGCATGAAGGTGTTCATCCTCTCTATGTTACTGCAAATGAAATATGGGATGCTCATCATCCGTACCCTGGTAAAATGTATGAGCAACCTGTTAGCACCTAAATCTTCCTTAGGCTGAAAGAAGGCAAAATTCAGGGTAACCACAAACCACGCTCAGTCTGGTAGCTAGCCCTACCAAAACAGAAGAGGGCTCTATCCGACTCACACTCAGTGAATAGATAAATGAAAAGGCCTGAGGTGACTTACAATGAACTATTTATCTTAGGCTAGTAAGTGAATATGGATACAAGAAGTGATTTTTATGAATGACTATGTTTCTGGGATGGTATGGGACCAATGGACCTCAATGAAACAGAGAATTTAATACAAAGGCACGGATTACTTCGTGAGGCAAGATAGGCGGAAAGCCTAGCAATTTAGTTTAAAATAGTGCAGAATGGAGAGATTAATTTAAGAGGGTGAAAAGGGCATGGACAACATGAATCCTTTTCAACAGAAGAATGGACACTGAACATGAAATTTTCTAACAGGCAGAGCAATAAAATTGAATTCTACCTTAGCTAACTCAGAAAACTTCACTGGAAATGAATATGAAATGAACTATGAAAAATAACAAGATACATATGAAACATAAGAGACACATTTGATACACTCACAACCACAGGAATCTCATGAAACAGAGCCACTACCTTTCATTAATCCTCTGTAAAAAATATACAATGCAGAAACAAAGTTTCTTTCCCACAGTCTCCCAGAAGTTACCAGTCAACCAACCCATTGAAAATAGTTTTCATACAATATATAGAATGTGCCATGAAGAGATAGAACGCCCAAGGGTTGGGGAGTTACTCGAATCATTACAAAATGAAGGTGAAGATCCAAACATCAGCTACAGGTGCAGCGCTACAAACAGGACAAATGGCTTGGGTGGCCCTTTGCCTTCCTTTGCCACTTAGATAACTGCCCACCTGGAGTGAAAATACTTTTAAAACCACCCTTGGTTCCTAAAAATGAAGTGTATATGAGGGGTCCCACCTATGAAAAGTCAGGAGGCAAAATTTCGCGAAACAGAGGCATTTTGGGCCTTTTTTCCTATATGCGTCGCACCCTTTCTGTATGCGTCGTGCCACTTTGAGGCCAGTTTTGAGGCATGTGCAGGGGTCCAAAATGTGCCCAAGTGTGCTTTATGGAATGCTCGTCTTGTCTACTCTCCAACCCAAGTGGAAGTTTTGAATTTGGAGCTCATTTGCCCTTCCAAATCTTCATTCTCCCAAGACTGCTTCCTATGTGTCAAAATAGGGGCAGTGAGGCCATTTTTTGGGTGTTTTTGACCTCCTGGAGACTCAAATCATGTCCAAATTTCTTGCCCGAGTGTCAGTGGTCATGATTTTTCCTACTAAATCCAAAAATTCAAACCATTTCTCATTTGGAGCTCCCAATCCTACGCGTCCTGCCGGTGGCGCGACGCGTATAGAGAAAAAACCTGTGTTTGTGCCAAAAAATTCCCATGTGACCAAAATTGTCCCAAATTTCTTGAAATTTGGGCTGGAGGTTCCTTATCAAATGTTATGCTGGGCCAAAGAGGCTTTGGCCAATATCTGAAGTCGATCGAGCTCCATTTGCCTATTTTGGTTCTTGATTGCCTTCCTCAATTTAGCCTTCAAATTCCTGATTCGAGCCTTGCACACTTTGTTTCGCGCCATGTAGTGGAAAGCCATGTGTCTCAACAAGGCATGGTCCTTGTTGGCCTTGTCCAGCAGTGTCTAAGTGGACATTCACTTTCTCTAAAACATACTCCCGATCCTCATTTCTTTGCTCCATAGGTCTACCTTGTGCTACCATGATGTGTTGTCGGTTTTCCTTGATCAGTTGCAACTCTATCTCAGCTTGCCGATCCTCAAGTTGTTTGTTCCTCTGCTCTAGGTATGTCATATTCCATTTGGCTCCCCCATATTAGGCATGCCGATAGCTAATGAAATAGAGTCTGGTGTAAGTGTGAAAGTAACACTAGCCAAAGTAACTTGACCACCATGCAAATGTAGAACAAATAGGCGAGCCAACTCATGGTGAAATTGAACATTTGCAACCCTTTCACAAAACTCATAGCATGACTAAAACTAAAAAAAGGACATAGCAAGAGGGCAGGCTTGCAATTCTGTAGGGGTGGTCGGTTCCTCTCTAACATGTCTACCACTCTTATGAGGCCTCCGGGGTGCCTGTTCTTCCAAGGGAGAGTCACTTTGGGTTTCTACCTCATAGTCCGATGAATGCTCAGATGCTATGACTGCTATGTAAAATACTCTGAAGACAAGATGACTGTTGTGTATGAACTGCGCTTGAACTGCTTTTTTTGGTGTTGTATTTCAATTTATGCCACCAAGGGAAAAAAAAAATGCAACAGGGACTGTTAGGGATTGTTAGGAAGGGGAAACAATATTGAGGAATGAGAATTATTGGGATAATTTTAATTAGGGAGAGGAGGGGGGTTTTATATATGGGAATAAGGTTTAGGGTTTTGGATTAGTTATATAGGGTTGAGGAGATTTTAATAAGGGCTAGGGTTTTGGGATGTTGAATGTAATGTATGATTGATCAACTTGGTGGGGGGTAGGAAATGAGGCAACAAGGGAGAATGGGGAAGGAGGAGAGTCCTTGGTGACAAAACTGTGAGCTCGGAAACCTTGGTAGAAAATTTGTTTGTGTTGGGTATGAATTTTTGTTTCAACCTTTATCACCCTTACACCACCATCCCTTAGCACAAAAATGGATGAAACATTAATATGTTGACCCTACCTGGAAAATACACACAAATAGATGGAAATTTGGAGAAATTTCAATGAATTTTAGGCCTGTTAGCCCTGTGCGTTGCGCCTCCCATGTGTGTTGCACCAGTGTAAATTTACACTGGAAATTTTCTCCCAGTGCGCCGCACTCTCTCTGTGCGTCATGCCCTTTTCCAGGTGACTTTTGGAGGCTTTCCTGGTGTCCAAATTGGGTTCAGGATAGCCCGTTGGAAAGATATTTGAGCATAATTTCCAACACAACTAGAATTTTTCAATTTGGAGTTCATTTTCCCTGTCAAAAGTCAAATCTCCCAAGGCTAGTCAAAATGTGCCAAATGAGGCTTCCTAAAGGCAAGGTGTTGTTGCAGTCAACTTTTGAAGGTGTTCCTCAACTCCAAATTGAGCTCATGATAGCTCATTGGAAATCTATTGGTGTCTAGGTATCATCTAAATTATCAATCAAGTCATTTGGCCAACCAAGCTAGGAGAAAACGTGATTTGTCCAAGGTCACTTCATAGGTGTATCAGTTCTCCCAAGGCAGTTGTATTTTTGACATTTCTCTAAAACGATGACACCTGTGTAAAAAATGAAGGATTTTTTTCTTCTTTGGTATGTTGTGGACAAAAACCTCTCTCAAGTTTCCCAACTTCATCTTTAATTTCTCTGAAAAATCATTTGAGTGAAACCTATCCCGATGTGTGGGACAAGGGATTTGCTGAAATAAAGTGAAATGAAGGGGATAGGGGGCTTCTAAATTCTTGAGAAAATTTTTAGAAGTGGGGAGGGATGTTATAAAGTAGGGGAAAGTGGAATCTCAGAAATTGAGTGAGGGGAAGGGGTCCAAAAATGCAAAACACAGGCCTAGCCCAGAAAATTGCCAAGTTGTAGCAAGAAACTAGGGTTTGTGCGAAAATGAGGAATTTGGGGGATTTTAGTGATGGGAAGTGTTTAATAAGGTACATTATGGATAGGGGAAGATGTATGAACATCAGGATACAATTTTTTCTGATGATTTGACCATCCAAGAGAACTTAGTTTGAAAACCCTAGGAGAGGGAAATGAACCTTGCCTAGGCGCAACTGAAGCATGAAAAAGGTGTAAAATGACCTAGTGGAACTTGACATTATGATGCTAACCCTTTGAATGATGGTACACTAAATTGAGTGGTGACATGGAATGTCATTTAGACAACTTTGACAAGGGTAAAATCAAACCCTAGACCTAATGCCTAGTGACCAAATTTTGCTTGAAGACTCACTGAAATGACAAAATTTGACCTTGACACCTTAAATCACTTTGTAAGAGCCAATTTGATCACTGGAGGAAGGCTGCAAATATTGACACTAACATTGGCTCCAATGGGGGATGGTAGCTCCAGCTCCTTGGAGGTGCCAAGAACTACAGATCTTTGGGTGAGCAGACAGTGCCTTCGTCCTTTGGGCTATGAAGTCATTATTTCGACAAACCACACAAGACTCTGACTCATTTATTGACTGAAACCTGACTCAAACCTACTTAATTATGGAACCAACATGACTGAAAACTGACTCAATGTAAAAGGAAATGACTTATGACTGACTTAACTAAAACAAGAACTTACAAAACTTGTTTCAATGGTAGCAGTCCATCAAGATTCAAGGGTTTCAAATCATGATGACAGCCACCTGCGTACTAATGCAATATGTACAATCATGTGTAATGTGTCTTCCAATGTAGCAAATCTAGTAGATGCCTCCTTGATTGATTATTCTGATCAGATCTTCTGGTCAACAACAGATACTGGTAACTGGGCCTCCAAAAACATAATTGACCACGATCTCCTTCATCACCGAATACTGTAATAATCACCTTCACTGCTGTCTGCAAAAAATTTTCCATTGGATCATGAAGAACATAAGGTCTTTCCTCCTGCTGAAGAAACAAGGTGTCATTTTCTTGTGATGCTGACCTCTTTTCATAAATAAGAGTAGGTTCTTGGTCTTCAAACAATTCTGAACAAGTAGATGAGTAGATTTCCTCTTCAAAGAACATTTCAGAACCTGAAACATAGGAAGAAGAATCAGAAATGGAATCCTGAATGGTCTGTTCTGCTGAAGTCTGAATACATTGTAGATCATCTTCATATGATAGGATAGGAAGATTGTCTTTGCATCCATCAATGATGAGAAAAGGAATTTCAAATGATTCTTGGAACCCAACACAATCATTTATATCATTTACCATAAATTCATCCAGAGGAACTTTTTCACTTGCTTGAGCAAAGATCTCATCTTGCTGTTCATGAGCTGACTGGACTACCTCTTTATGAAGGCTTTGTTCTGATGACATGAGAACATTTGGATTCAAAACTCTGTTTTCTTCATTCCAGGTTATTTAAACAGTATAATTCTCTTTCATGGGACTTAGTACAAGGTTTTCTTGGTCACCATAATCCGAATCTGGATCTGAAAAGGTTGACTTAACGTTATCACATTCTGAAAGTAGAACTGGACTTCCCTGCATGCTGTCTTCTTCTATGGACAGATCTGAAATGATACTTTTTCTTTCATCACTTTCAGCCATATGGAATTCTTCAACCTACTGATCTGTACAGCTATTCACTGGACTGTCATCCTTTTCAAAAGAGAAAGAAGCTTCACCAACACTTTCTTGACCATGTATGCACCGCAAGTCCGCTTTAGCTTGAGCTGGAACATAACCGTGCAAGAGTTGATCTATCTCGTCTTCAGACAAAGGAGATAAGACCTTTTGTTTCCTTATGATCAAACAGCGATTGTCTTCATTAATTTCAAGTGAAGGTGTATACAAATATTCCTCATACTGCTGATCCATTTCATGTAATTCATGTTGACTGTCAAGATGCAAAATTCCTTCATTTTCCACCGTACAAAGATCTTGATTTTGCTGCAAAGTTTCCTAAGCATCTTGATGGGACTCTTCTAGTTTCTCTTCATGTTGCTGAAATGGATTCTTGTACAGGGCTTCCATGATCTCATCATCCATAAAATTATCATCCTCATAGTATTTTTCAAGGATTTCAATAAAAGTAGAAGCATGTTTGCAACAGTCATGAACTAGATTCAATGATGGATAAGAGTCTTTATATCTTTCAATGAACAGGGCATGAAAATCCTTTAGACAGTAAATACAATCAGCGGGAAAATTTTCATACCAAGATTGGGCTTCACCTTCCAGAGTGGCCAAGAATATCTTCATTAAGCAATCTTTAGGAAAATAAACCTTCAACTTGCGAATATGCATGTGAAATCGAACTAGATGTAAAGCAGCGTCCTTCTTACCATCATCTTTAAACGTAGGCAGATTCCTTGACCAATCTACCTTCGGAATTTTATTTGGAAAGCCTGGAATGTGATCTCAGCTCATGGGAGTGTATCTTCTTGCAATCCGCTCCATTTTAAAAAATCTCAAAGCTACTAATCCCTCTTCAGTGGAGTCACCATGAAGCACCAATTGCTGGATTCTTCAGCGAATGGAGTCACCAGGTGAATGAGTTCAGCCTTCTTATGTCTGATCGTTGTCAACCATCAATAATCAGCTCTGAATTTGAGATATGTACTGGGGCAAGACAATCTACAAGAAAACCATTTTCTTCCCCAGTGGAGTCGCCACTATGTTAGCACCGAAATCCGCCTTAGGCTGAAAGAAGGCAAAATTTGGGGTAACCATAAACCACGCTCAATCTAGTAGCTAGCCCTACCAGAACAGGAAAGGGCTCTCTCCAAGGCACACTCAGTGAATAAATAAACGAAAAGGCCTGAGATGACTTACAGTGAACTATTTATCTTAGGCTAGTAAGTGAATATGGATACAAGTAGTGATTTTTATGAATGACTGTGTTTTTGGGATGGTATGGGACCAATGGACCTCAATGAAACAGAGAATTTAATACAAAGGCATGGATTACTTCGTGAGGCAAGATAGGTGGAAAGCCTAGCAATTTAGTTTAATATAGTGCGGAATGGAGAGATTGATTTAAGAGGGTGAAAAGGGCATGGACACCATGAATCCTTTTCAAAAGAAGAATGGACACTGAACATGAAATTTTCCCACAGGCAGAGCAATAAAATTGAATTCTACCTTAGCTAACTCAGAAAATTTCACTGGAAATGAATATGAAATGAACTATGAAACATAACAAGATACATATGAAACATAAGAGACACATTTGCTACACTCACAACCACATGAATCTCATGAACAGAGCCACTGCCTTTCATTAATCCTCCGTAAAAAATATACAATGCAGAAACAAAGTTTCTTTCCCACAGTCTCCCAGAAGTTACAAGCCAACCAACCCATTGTAAATAGTTTGCATACAATATATAGAATGTGACATGAAGAGATAGAACGCCCAAGGGTTGGGGAGTTACTCGAATCATTACAAAATGAAGGTGGAGAGCCAAACATCATCTACAGGTGTAGCACCACAAACATGACAAATGGCTTGGGTGGCCCTTTGCCTTCCTTTGCCACTTGGATAACTTCCCACCTGGAGTGAAAATATTTTTAAAACCGCCCTTGGTGCCTAAAAATGAAGTGTAGATGAGGGAGCCCACTTATGAAAATTCGGGAAGCGAAATTTCACGAAACAAAGGGATTTTGGGCCTTTTTTCCTATATGCGTCGCGCCACTTTGAGGCCAGTTGTGAGGCACTTGTAGGAGTCCAAAATGTGCTCAAGTGTGCTTGTTAGAAAGCCCGTCCTGTCTAATTTCCAACCTATGTGGAATTTTTGAAGTTGGAGCTCATTTTCCCCTCCAAATCTTCATTCTGCCAAGACTGCGTCCTGTGTGTCAAAATAGGGGCAGTGAGGCCATTTTTTTGGTGTTTTTGACCTCCTAGAGACTCAAATCATGCCCAAATTTCTTTCCCGAGTGCTAGTAGTCATGATTTTTCCTACTGAATCCAAAAATTCAAACCATTTATCATTTGGAGCTCCCAACCATATGAGTTGTGCCGGTGGCGTGGCACATATAGAGAAAAAACCTGTGTTTGTGCCAAAAAATTCCCATGTGACCAAAATTGTCCCAAATTTCTTGAAAGTTGGGTTGGAGATTCCTTATCAAATGTTATGCTGGGCCAAAGAGGCTTCAGCCAATACCTAAAGTCAATTGAGCTCCATTTGTCTCTTTTGCTTCTTGATTGCCTTCCTCAATTTCGCCTTCAAATTCCTGATTCGGGCCTTGCACACTTTGTTTCGCGCCATGTATTGGAAATCCATGTGTCTCAGCAAGGCATGATCCTTGTCAACCTTGTCCAGCAGCCTGTAAGTGGATGTTCACTTTCTCTAAAACATACTCTTGGTCCTCATTCTTTGTTCCATAGGTCTACCTTGTGTTGCCATGATGTGTTGCTGGTTTTCCTTGATCTATTGCAACTCTATCTCAGCTTGCCGATCCTCAAGTTGTTTGTTCCTCTGCTCCAGGTATGTCATATTCCATTTGGCTCTCCCATATTAGGCATGCCGATAGCTAATGAAGCTTTTTCCCTCCAGGGGACAAGGAATATTCCGGGAACAAATAGGCGAGCCAACTCATGGTGAAATTGAACATTTGTAACCCTTTCACAAAACTCATAGCATGACTGAAACTGAAAATAGGACATAGCAAGAGGGCAGGCCTGCAATTCTGTAAGGGTGGTCAGTTCCTCTCTAACATGTCTACCACTCTCATGAGGCCTCCGAGGTGCCTGCTCTTCCAAGGGAGAGTCACTTTGGGTTTCTACCTCATAGTCTGATGAATGCTCAGATGCTATGACTACTATGCAAAATACCCTGAAGACAAGATGACTATTGTGTATGAACTGTGCTTAAACTACTCTTTTTGGTGTTGTATTTCAATTTCTGCCACCAAGGGAAAAAGAAAATGCAACAGGGACTGTTATGGATTGTTAGGAAGGGGAAACAATATTGAGAAATGAGAATTATTGGGATAATTTTAATTAGGGAGAGGAGGGGGATTTTATATATGGGAATAAGGTTTAGGATTAGTTATATAGGGTTGAGGAGATTTTAATAAGGGCTAGGGTTTTGGGATGTTGAATGTAATGTAGGATTGATCAACTTGGTTGGGGGTAGGAAATGAGGCAACAAGGGAGAATGAGGAAGGAGGAGAGTCCTTGGTGAAAAAACTGTGAGCTCGGAAACCCTGACAACAAATTTGTTTGTGTTGGTTATTAATTTTTGTTTCAACCTTTATCACCCTTACACCACCATCACTCAACACAAAAATGGATGAAACATTAAGATGTTGACCCTACTTGGAAAATCCACACAAATATATGGCAATTTGGAGAAATTTCAATGAATTTCAGGCCTTTTAGCCTTGTGTGCCGTGCCTCCCATGTGCGCGCCACTCTCTATGTGTGTCGCGCTCTTTTCCAGGTGACTTTTGGAGGCCTTCCTAGTGTCCAAAGTGGGTACAGGATAGCTCACTGGAAATTTCTTTGAGTCTACTTTCCAACCCAACTGGAAGTTTTCAATTTGGAGTTCATTTTCCCTGTCAAATATCAAATCTCCCAAGGCTAGTCAAAATGTGCCAAATGAGGATGCCTAAAGGCAGGGTGCTGTTGTAGTCAACTTTTGAAGGTGTTCTGCAACTCCAAATTGAGCTCAAGATAGCTCATTGGAAATATATTTGTGTCTAGTTATCGTCTGAATCATCAATCAATTCATATGGCCGACCAAGCTAGGAGAAAGCTTGATTTTCCCAAGGTCACTTCAGAGGTGTATCAATTCTCCCAAGGCAATTGTATTTTTGACATTTCTCTAAAACCATGACACCTGTGTAAAAAGTGGAGGGTTTTCTTCCTTTGTCTGTTTTTGAAAATAACCTCTCGCAGTGTTCCCAAATTCATCTTTGATTGCTCAGAAACATCATTTTAGTGAAACCTATCCCGATGTGTGGGACAAGGGATTTGCCGAAATGAAGTGAAATGAAGGGGATAGGGGGCTTCTAAATTCTTGAGAAAATTTTTGGAAGTGGGGAGGGATGTTAGAAAGTAGAGGAAAGTGGAATCTCAGAAATTGAGTGAGGGGAAGGGGTCCAAAAAGGCAAAACACAGGCCTAGCCCAGAAAATTGCCAAGTTGTAGCAAGAAACTAGGGTTTGTACGAAAATGAGGAATTTGGGGGATTTTAGTGATGGGAAGTGTTTAATAATGTACATTATGGATAGGGGAATATGTATGAACATCAGGATACAAGTCTTTCCGATGATTTGACCATCCAAGGGAACTTAGTTTCAAAACCCTAGGAGAGGGAAATGAACCTTGCCTAGGCGCAACTGAAGCATGAACAAGGTGTAAAATGACCCAGTGGAACTTGACATGATGATGAAAACCCTTTGAATGATGGTACACTAAGTTGAATGGTGACATGGAATGTCATTTGGACAACTTTTACAAGGGTAAAATCAAACCCTAGACCTAATGCCTAGTGACCAAATTTTGCTTGAAGACTCACGAAAATGAAAAAAATTGACCTTGACACCTTAAAATCACTTTGTAAGAGCAAATTTGATCACTAGAGGAAGGCTGCAAAGACTGACACTAACACCTTCCACCCCGAGTGGAGATAACACTCGCTTTGCTGCTGTGAATAAATGTCTACTGCCTCTCTGATAGGTGATGAATACCGGCATAGTAGCGGTATCATGGTGCTCATACTGATGAGAAGGACCACCTATCTCATGTTCAACCTGTGATAATACCTGTGAAGTGCTAAAGAGGTCACGGAAGATGAAATCATCCCAAGTAATTCCATGTAATCCCAGCTGATGAACCACCAAAATCTTAATAAGAACAAAATGATAAACACTGTTAAGTTGTTGCTGAGGGGTTTTTTGCTGCATGAAGGTGTTCATCCTCTCTATGTTCCTGCAAATGAAATATGGGATGTTCATCATCTGTACCCTGGAAAAATGCATGAGCAACCTAATGTGATAAGAGTATAAATGAGAGAACCTCCCCTCACAGCTAAAATATTTCATGATCACCTTCATTATTGGATCATATTCATCTTTCAGATATTGGGATGGAAAGACTCTTTTGAGCCGCCTCAAGAAAATGGCCTTAATGTATGGCTCATAATGCTACTGATCAACCTTCTGTTTCTTGTGCCATGGTTCTCCAACGTTCGGTATGCCGGTTGCTAATGAGACAATTTCAGGAGTCAGTGTGAAGGTGACACCGGCCAAGATAGAGTGATCTCCATGTCAGTGAAGCACAAAAAGACGGGCCAACTCATGATGAACTCGAACACTAGCCACCTTTTGACAAAACTCAAAACATGACAGATGTTGGAAACATGACATAGCAAGAGGGAAGGCCTACAATTCTGTAAGGGTAGTTGTTTCATTCCTAACATGTCTGCCACTTTTATGATGTCTCTGGGGAGCCTATTCTTCCGAGGATGAATCACTTTGGGTTTCCATTTCATACTCCGATTAATGCTCAGATGCCATGACTGCTATATATGGACTGTGCTTGGACTGCTCTTTGATGATGTATCAAACTATGTGTTGTTATGAATTCTGCCACCAAGGGGAACAATGCAAAAGGGACTGTTAGGAAGGGGAATAATATGATGGGATTAGGGATTATGGGGAGAAATTTTGTTTATGGACAAGTAGGGGGTTTGGGGATTTTATAGGGTAGGATTTTGGGGTTTTACATTTGACAAATGAGTGGAGGGGATAGGGAATAGGATTTAGTAACGTTTTGAGGTAGGGAAATATGGGAAAAATGGGATAGGGGAAAGGGAACAATGGAAAGAAGGGGAAAAAATGAAAGGGAGGAGGAACCTTTCAACACAACAAATTTGCAACCCTAACAACAATGGTTTTGATGATTTCAAGTGGTAGGGTTTACGAGCTTTTATTGCAACTATAAACAGCCATAAACCATCATCATATTCACAAAATTTGATGAGCAACCGAGATGTCAACCCTACCTAGCAATTTCAAGGGTTTCAAGGCGATTTGTTGCAATTTGGAGCCAAACTGGGCCTTTGTGGGTGTGCACCGCACAACATACCCAGTGCGCCGCACTGTTTGTGTGTGCCATGCCCATGTTAATTTAACACTGTGTGGTCGTGACCAGTGTGCCACGCTCCCTCTGTGTGCCGCGCCCCTCTGCCTGTGCGCCGCACTTGTGAAAACACCTCCAACCTCACTCAAAACGCGCGCTAGCTCTCTCACTCACTTTGAAATGTTTTCTCTCTATCCTTGGTGTGCAAAATGACATTGTTCCTTGTGGAAATTCTATATAAAGACATTTGGAGTCATGGTTTTGATTTTTGTTTCTTCAAAACCCACTTTGATAATGTTTTGTTTTGGCACTTTTTCCCTGATTTAATTCAACTCTGTATTTCACTTTTCCCTTTTGGATTTTTAGCTAAAATGATGAAAATTTTGGCACTTTTTTGCGGGGTTTGTTGACATGGCATTTGGCCAAGGAAACCATGACTGCGCCTGAAGAGATCAACCGGAACATTTTTGAAAATTATCACAAATGACACACTATTTGACTTTTCTTCAAAACAGAGTTTTGAAGAACAGTCGTAATCTGTCAACATGACGATGAAAATCTTTAAATCACAACTTTGTAAGGGCCTCCCTCTGGCCTGCATGGCTTTATTGGACATGGTTGAAGACCAAATTGTCTAATCCCTAGACCTAATGACTGAAATGAATCTTTTTCATTAAAAGATCAAACATTGACTGTCATGGGCTTTAATAAACATTGATGAAAAGACCTAAGCCAACAGGTGCCAGACATGAGGGGTAAGGAGTAATGACTGATAAGATCCTCCCATCAAATTATGACATGCCCTTAGCAGAATGCAGCTGAGTGAATGGAGCGAGACACCTAGAAATGAAATGCAGGAAGAGTTTTGATCTCTGACGAAGGACTGACAAGACCAACTCTAACAATTCCAAACATCAAAATATTGATACTTTGTTTGATAGTGGCTTACAAGTAAATTTGATTTCTGAAGCAATTGTAAAGAAATTGGGATTAGCAACTACACCTCACAAGAAACCATACCCATTAGGATGGTTGAATGATAAAGTACAACTACAAGTGACTAGACAGTGCAAACTCAAGTTTTCTTTTGGGTCAACATTTGTAGATGAAGTTGAGTTAGACATAATTCCTTTGGATATATGTGGAATTTTTTTAGGGAGTCCTTACTTGTATGATAGAAAAGCTATTTTCTATAGAGCTGAGAACAAGTATCTACTTGTTAAAAATGGAATCGAATACTTTGTAAGAGCTCACAAGCTTAAGAATAATTATACTCTCATAAACTTAGGGCAAATCAAAAGAATGATAAATTCATGCAAACAATTCTTACTAATGGTTGTAAAAGAAAATGAACCTAATTAAACCAATGTAGTTGAGGGTTGTAATGCTAAGCAGCAGGCTGATATAGAAAATATTGTTTCAAAGTATGATGTCCTGTTTCAGGAACCTAAAGGTCTGCCACCCAAAAAGTAAATAGTACATGATATTATTTTGCAGCAAGATGTTCCATTGCCTAACATTGGAATGTACAGGTTGTCTGCTTAGAGAATGCTGAAATCAAGAAGCGGGTGCAGGGGTTGCTCGAGAAAGGGTTCATCAGGCCTAACACATCACCATGTGGGTCACCAATCATTTTGGTGAAAAAGAAAGATGGTTCGTGGAGAATGTGCATTGACTACCGAGCACTGAATAAGATAACAATAAAAAATTGTTCTCCCCTTCCTTGCATAGATGATCTTTTAGATCAATTGAAGGAAACTGTTTATTTCACGAAGATGGATTTTCATAGTGGATACCATCAGGTCAGAGTTGCAGAGAAAGATGCATGGAAGACTGCTTTCAAGACAAATCAGGGATTTTTTGAGTGGTTGGTTATGCCTTTTGGCTTGACCAATGCCCCTGCTACTTTCATGAGATTAATGAATGATGTACTTATACCTTTTCTTGATGATTTCGTTATTGTGTGTCTGGATGACATTCAGATTTTTAGTAAAACGTGGCAGGAACACTTAAAACATGTTAAGTATACATTAGATTTTTTGAAAAGAGAAAAACGTTATATTAAACTCTCAAATGTGAATTTAGCAAAACATCTCTAAATTATTTGGGTCATATAGAAGGGGGTGGTGAATTGAAAATAGATACCTCTAAAGTGGCAGTCATTGTAAACTGGCTTAAACCCAAGTCTGCTACAAAAGTGAGAATCTTCTTAGGAGCAACACAATATTGGAGGAAGTTCATTTCTAACTTTTCCTCAATTGCAGCTCCCTTACATGCTTTGACAGGATTGGACAAGGTATTTTTAGTGGGGAGGCAAACATCAAAAAGCCTTTGACACCTTGAAAGAAAAGATTAGTACAACACCTGTATTAGCATTTCCTGATCTACAAAGACCATTTGACATCCAAACAAATGCCAGTGACTATGCCATGGGAGCAGTGTTGACACAGCACTGTAAACCCATATGTTATCATTCTGAGACTTTTAATTCTGCAGTCATTAACTATCCTACATATGATAAAGAATTGTATGCATTAGTTCAGAGTGTGAAAAAGTGGAAACATTACTTAATGGGCAAAGAGCCAGTAATACACACTGATCATCAACCACTTCAATATCTTCACTCCCAAACTAAGTTGTAGCAATCAAGACATTACAGGTGGATGGGTTTTCTACAATAATTTCATTTGGTCATCAGGTACAAAAAGGGCATACACAACAAAGTTGCAGACATGTTATCTATACCCATTACAAATGTATCTACTATACTTAAGCATGATTCTATACTACATGAAAGTTACATTGAACAATATGCTCAAGGTATGGACTTTAAATATGTATATGCAACTTTGAGTCAAGGAAAAAAGGTAGAAGAATTGGATTATCATGTGAAGGAGTGACTCTTATATCATTGTGGAAAACTCTGCATTCCACAAATAGATTGAGTAAAGATAATTAGAGAAGCACACACTTCTTTGATATCAGAATCACTTTGGGGTAAGTAAAACAGTTGCATAGTTGCAAGGATTTTGTTATTAGCCAAGAATGAATGAAACAGTTTCTTGATATGTAATAGGGTGTACTATGTGTGCTAAAAGCAAGCCCGAGAATAGAAAACTAGGCCTCTACACTCCATTACCAGTTCCTTCTCACCCATGGGAAAGTGTTTCCATGGATTTTGTTAGAGGATTGCCTAAATCTAGGAAAGGGCATGATTATCTGTATGTGGTTGTGGATAGGTTCAGCAAAATGTGCATTTTGATACCTTGTGATAAGCATATTACAGCTAAACAAACTGCAAAACTATTCTTTGAACATGTATGGGTTCATTTTGGGTTACCCACTTCTATTGTATCTGATCGAGACAACCGATTTGTGGGGAAGTTTTGGTGAAATCGATGGGAACTAATGGACACCAAATTGAAGAAAAGCACAACTTTTCATCCACAAATCGATGGCCAGACAGAAGTAGTTAACAGTACAATGATCCAGTTATTCAGAGGATATTGCAGCAAACATCCTAAGCCTTCGGATGGACATTTGTGTTATGTGCAACATGCTTTCAACAGAGCAAAACACTCTTCTACACATAAATCTCCTTTTGAGACCTATTTTGGTTTCACACCAAGGTCTCCTTTGGATTTTTTCTTTGGTAAAGATACCATGGTTGATGGACACAGTGATGTGGACAAGGCAACTAGGTTCATTGAACAGATCTAGGAAATCCACCAGGCAGTACAGGAACAGCTGCAAAAGAGCCGAGCCAGATATAAGGCTAGGCATGATAGGCATGGGACAGAGCATAGTTTTCAAGTTGGAGACCAGGTCTGGATGTATATCAGCAAGGACATGATTTAAAGTGAAGGTAAAAAGCTAAAGCCTATTAGGTATGGACCTTTCAGGATACTTGAGAAGAATGGTGAAAAATATTTTTACCTTGATCTACCAGCTTACATGCACATCTACTTAGTCGTAAATGTAGATTGCTTGAGATTGTTTGAACCTTCAATGATTGAGGATCCTAAAGAGCAAAGTCAATTTCCTTCTATTAATGACCTGCTACCTGAATATATGAATGAATTACAAGAAGACATAGTCTTGGATAGGAAGGTGAGGATAACGCACAGAGGAGATGTTGAGTACCTCAGAATTGGACTAAAAGGTTCAAAGTTGAGCAGTGCAAAGTGGATTGAGATTGAGCAAGTGAGACAATAGTACCCTCACTTAGTCGATGCTTGAAAGAAAACTAAATTTTGCTGGTCCAAAAGCTTTCTAGTGGGAAGGCCGTTATCTGAATTGGATCCATAAAGAATGATTAACAGAGCCATGGCTATACCAGGTCAAGACAGACTTCAAAAAATTTAAAATAGCAATCAAAAATACCTCTAAATGAGTGGCAGTTGGTAGCTAGCGTGGAATGATGAGGACCTCAGTCAAAGCGCGCTGACTGAGGTCCATGGAGAATGCGCGGGAGGCAAAACAAGCCCCTAGGGATCCTGGATCAGGAAACAGAGGGAGTTTTTGATGCGCGATTCGCTGGGTGAAAACCCTCAAAATGGAGAATCCCCGAGCACTCGGTTGCGTGGGAGTTAGAAAAACCATGGGACAAAAGGCTAAGCACTAACAGTGGGACCCGCTCCAAAACCACTAGTATTGATTCGAGGTGTCCACGGGCGGTAAGCAGTTTTGGTGAAAATGGAGTGACTCCACTCAACGCTCGACGTGTGGCAGGCGGAGGAGAAAGAAAACCGCCGCTCATTACGTGCTAACAGATGAGAAAGTCCACTGTGCGAAACAAGAGGATAGCATCAGATCTGGGGGCTCTAGATCTAATGGCTAAGATCGCACTCGATGGAGGAGGACATAGAAAATTTTAGGGGCGAATGTTAGCCCTTTGGCGAAATTAAGGGGTTTTAAATTTTTAGTGGGCGAATATTTGTATCATAGTACATTTTTACAAATCAGCTCAAATAGCCTGCCTTTTATTAAGGGAGAGGGTAAAAAAGGTAAATTTAGCCCTTGAAATTAGGAGTTAGAACCTTCCATTCGCCCATTTTCAAGAAT
>APFE030560198.1:70500-106679 GCA_000404065.3 Pinus taeda
GTATACCAAGATCTTACAAGATTTTATAATTGAGTAAAATATTCGCCATGACTAGTGAGAGATTCGCCAAAAAATTATATATACATATTATATTATTGATAAAATCGCCTTCCATTTTTCCTATATACCATGAAGATTCGCCCATTTATTATACTTATAAATTTAGGGGGTGTTCTTAAAATTTTCCCTGGAGGAGGAGGAATTAACAGAAGAGCGTGCAAAATTAAAATTGGTCCAAAGTCAATATTTGTTGTTGGTGAGTTAGAAATATAGGTTGGAAAACTGACAAGACAATGGATTCCATATCATAGTTCTAGCTACACCCCAACAAAAGGTTATAACCGAGCTGTTAATTCACAACTTCATTATCGAATGGTATAGTTTTCCCTCCAAGGGTGATGGTAAAAGCAATGAAATATCCTTTAGGGTGAAAAAATGTCGATCAAAAGCTTTAATGGAATTGGATTGAAGAGCAAGTGTGCGTAGACCAAAGGTGAGCCAAAAGCTAGTGACCATTACACAGGTGGATGCACCTTCATCGATAATAGTATAGTGAGTGGCTTTACCTCTTGCTTGGACTTGCACTTGAAATGCAAGTTGATGCAAGAGGTGAGGTATAGATTTTTCCATTTCGAAGACAAATAAAATGGAATCGTGAGGGTTAACCCCTCCTATAGCTAAAACTAAGGCTTTATGTTGCATGGGAAAAGTCTATAATGCTTCAAGGGTGGACATAGCACAAGGTACCTACTCAAGGTCTTCTCCAATACTATAGTTTTGGATAGCGTAGGAAGTAGGGTTATGTAGGGTTGTGCATAGGGGTGAATAATAGGGTCATCAACATGTCTCTGGATATGAAGATCATTGGGAAGAGGTGGAGTGGAAGATGATGAGGTGTCCAAAGTGTTTAGTGTTGGGATAGGGTCCCCTAGGGTCAGTTTTGGGGCAAAAATCCCAAGTTTTGTTGTATAAAATGTAATGTCTTTGCAAGTTGGGGTCGTGGAGCATGTAGACAATAAAGTGTCATAAAGGGTTTTACCCTTATTTTATGTAAGATGTGTCAGCTTTTATAGAGGAGATTCTAAGGCATGATAACGATTGATGATGAACATGAATGTAATGGGTTAGTAGAGAAAAAGAGCGAAGAAGTCTTAGAGTATAAGAGAGGCTCTATAGCTATGTGCACATAGGCCTACAGTAGAGTCTGTAGTTGAGTGCATGGACCCCTACAGCTGAGTGCACAGGGAACTCTTTGAGTCTGTAAGCATAACTAAAGTATTAATAAAAAATTTATTCCAGAAATTACTTTGTTTGTCTATTTATTTCTGTTATGAATGAATGTGCTATTATGTTATGATGAATGATGGGATTGTGAATTAATATTGTATTGATGCGTGACTTTACATAATTTATATTTTCATATGAACACAAGTAATAGTAACTGCTTACGCGAAGAATATATTGTTGCATGTTAAAGTTATCAAACACTTGAACCAATCTCAGTAAATACAGGATTAGAGTAATCATAGAGGCAAGTAAGTGGTCGATTCACCTGTTTAGGGTCTGTGAAAGACAATCATGAACGTTCACAGAGGTATAGAAGCTGATTAAGGGAGGTTATGTTGATAAGCCCTAAAGGCTTATCGATCTGTGCGAAGGTAGTTTTAGGGCATAAAACAACATTACACTAATCTCTAGGTGTAGAAACTTGGTTCCAACATCCCCCCATAATGCTTCAGGTGAGACTTTAGTCTGCACTCTGTAGATTGATGCTGAAATGGCTAGTAGTGTAGGGATTTGTTTGGCAAAGCTAACTCTGAACCTGGGTTAGGACCCAGTGAGACAACAAATGGTTCTATTTCCGGGACTGTGATCTACATAAAGAGATGTGTGATGTCACATCACTGGAATCCAACAAAGAAAGAAATTGTGGAGTGGTTGGTTAGAAAGATCCACAAATTCGCGGCACAAGAAAACAAAAATCTGCACCTGACAAAAGAACACTGGTTGGACAGGTATCTGTACACGGAGATACACAAAATTTTATTTTGTTCCTTCCCGATCAAGCTATATGAGTGAATCGCTAAATTGGTAGACGTCCAGGAAAGGTGGTGGCTTTTCGGTCCCATAGTGTGGAACTTGGAGCTAGTGCAGAGATTGGAAGCCTCTGAAGATAGGATCATCATGCTGTTGATCACTGACTTGATCGCATCATAGGAGTATTTGTGATATAATTTGTGGTCAATAGGTTGGTCAGCTATAGCGAAGCAGAGCGACACTTCTTCAAGGGACCGCGAAGTAAGTATTTAAGATATTTGAATACTTGGATTAAGATGCTCTTGTGTGAAAAGCAAGTTATGCTATTACCTTGATGTTTGGAGCTACGTGAAGTGGAAAGTTATTCAGGGATATAGGGAGAACATGTCTTGAATATAGCCTGTTGATTGAGCCTCCTCTAAGGGACGACGAAGGAGAAACACAGGCTTCACCTCAGAGCATTGTCCAATTAATAAGGAAAGGGTTTCTGTGAATACCCCATCCATCCACACCACCTCCACCTTCACCTACACAACATACACCTTCACCCACACTGCCACCACCTCCACCACCATTCAATGTGTCGAATACAATGAAGTTGCCCATTTTCAAGGGCTTGGGAAATGAGGACCTGGACTAGTTTTGGTTCATTGCGAAGGCTGTCTGGACAACACAGAATATTACAGATGATCATGTGAAGAAAACACAGTTGGTTACTTCTCTACAAGATCACGCGTTGACATGGTACATTAAGTACTGCACTGATAACCCGATGGCATCATTGATGGACACTCAGACTACACTAAATAAGGAATTCAGTAGGCCCAAGTCTGAGTCAAAATTAGTCATTGGATTCAAGGAAATCATGATGAGGCCTTGTGAAACACCCTGCAAGCTAGATCATAGACTAAAGTTCCAGATCCGCGAAGCTAACATGAGTCTCACTAATGGGTAGCACCATGAATGGTTTATAGCTTCACTCTTACCCCATCTAAGGGTTTCTTTATCACAACAAAAACTTGGGACCCAGGCGGAAGCCTTGGAAATTGCGATGAGGTTGCATGAGACATTGATTCAAGGTGCTGCTTTGGGAGTTTAGCGGATTCACGTAGAGTTCTAGAATCTTTTCCTAGAGTTTCAAAGCTTTAAGAAGGATAAAGTGGCTCAGCCAGACGTGTGCGAAGAAGTTTGGTGTCTAAAATGTAAGAATCAGGGGCATGATAAAGATCGTTGTCTTGTCTTCGCAAATTATATTGCAAGAGGAGGGCCAACTCCTCTAAGGCTAAAAGCTCAAGAAGGGCTAAGCACATGGCTTGTGTTGTGGTTTTCTATCTATCAGGTAGCTGGAAAACAACTCTTCTACAACTTCTGAAAATCAGTGGGTCGCGATGAACGTAATTGCTGTAACTATGCATTGATGATCGAAAGAACGCCCATGTATCGAATGCAGACAAAAACTCGGCCTCTGGATCAAGGCACTCAGGGAACACGTGAAGAATATCAGGTGCGTGGACTAGACCGAGGAGGAGGAGGACCTGCGAGAGGTCGGGGACAAGCCATTTGTTATAATTGTGGAGTTCCAGGACACTACGCATGAGAGTGTACAAGCCTGCCATGCCTGTCATGCCAATACTATACTCAGTTTGATCACGTGATAGAAGACTACCCTGCATTGATATCTAAAATGTAGGAGAAGAGGGCGAAACCTCAGCAGCCTACCTAGAACCTGCAGATGAAGAGTGATGAACCCCATGACAAAGATCCTAATGTGAATATCGTGTTTTGAAGTAGAATGATGACTGGCCAGGATAAAGGAAAACAACCTACAGAAAGTGAATGGATCTGCAAGGCTCTAGAAAAATAGGTTGGGTTTGATTTGGACAACGCAAAAGAAACGTTCATGGAAGCAAAGAAAAGCTTCATTGAGGCCTCTACCTCAGGAAGTCAGAATCAGTTTTCTGAAGAAATGGACCCCTCCATGCTTACTACGTTCTCAGAGACCTGTATGAAGTTGTTACATGATAGCAAGGCCATGAAAGGATTAAAGGAGTTGATAAATAAATGTGCCGTAAAGAAACTGCTCTTGAAGGACCTTGTGTAATAAAAAAAATTGGTAAGCATAAGGCAAAAATATGGCATGAGATGAGGCTCACCATGCAAATAGGAGAATATGAAATGGACCAAGTTATTCTAGATCTTAGGTCAGATGCAAATTTTTTTCCTAAACGGACATGGGAGAGAATGGGGAGACCTGTGTTGCAATGGTCTCTGATTTAATTGAGGATGGAAAATCAATAAAATATTATCCCCATGGGAATACTGAAGGGAGTGACGGTAGACATTGAAGGTGTGAGTGTGTTGGCCAATTTTGAAGTAATAGAAATTGTTGTTGACAACAATCCTTAGCCCAGACTCCTTGGGATTGATTGGGCTATCGACATGAATGGTGTAGAAGTTTTCTATAGAACAGCTAGCTCTGATACCATGTAGAAATTCCCACCTATAGATCACCGGGTAATGCAATGTACTAAAGCAAAACACTTGATCTACTTCTACAAACAATTTAGCGGAAGCTTAATCGAACATGAAAAACATCAATAAGAACACATATAATTGATATGGAGAAATTAATCACATATAATACAGAAGAATTTACCAGGGGAAAGCCTCAGCCTAAAAACCCACTCTCTGTATTATCATACATAGGATTTATACAAAGCCTTAGCTCTCACACAGCTAGCCAGCTCTCAGTACAACCCTCACAGATGAAGGTGGAAATACATCAGGATTACACAAAGCCTTAGCTCTCACGGCTAGCTAGCTCTCAGTGTAATCCTCTTGGATGCTCACAAGCAATCAAGACTTCTGCTAAGCCTTCTCCTCTATCCTCCCAGCCTCCTATTTCCTTGTGTAGTTTTTCTTGGGTGATTTTCCTGTTACCAAGTGTAACACTAATATCTCACATTGATATCACACCCTGTAAAACTGCACAATCCTCAAGGAACCTTCATCCTTCTTCTTGGATGATTTTCCTTTATAGGAAAAATATTCATCACATTGTTCCTTCCCTGATCTCAACTAGGTCTCTGTCTAAACTGACATGCATGAGTTATCCATGAGTGAATACTCAGTGATCTGAAATACAATAGTTACATGCATGCAAGCATTAACTAACTGAACTCTCATTAATTTAACAAACTATTAAATTAATCTAACTGGACTTGACTCAGTTAACTGAGCCAACTAATTACAACTCATCCTTATCTCTTTAACTGATGGATGAATTCCTCAATTAATAGATAAATTGTTGCATGCCCTCACATAGACTTCAAGTTTGTTTTTCCTTAACTAATTAACTCAAGATGAATTAATTAATTAATTAATTTACAAACTATTGTTAATATCAAATTCAAATTTTACTTCCTATTTTAGTCTAGGGACAGACTAAAATTAGGAATCCATCCTGAACTGCTAAAAATAGAATGTTATTTTTAGCACTTCCATTTTTCATTCCTTGTTTCTCAATCCAGCACTGGTACCCAAACTGCTATTTATAGCAGTGTTATTTTTAGCATTTCTTGTTGCCATTTTCAACACTCCCTCTCAACAAGAAAGGCTTCAACATGAACCCGATCTTGTACCTCTAGAATGTTCTGCATGCAACACATCTACCAAGTGTGGTTGCTCCAACAACTCTCGGAACAAAAAAAAAAAACTCCCAACTAACCTCTCTGTTGGGATAGAAACATACTCTAATGCTGAATCTCTACCTACTACTGACAAGTGCTCCCTCTCTAACCTCTGAGATACTGCAACACTCCATGCATATCGTATCATTGCACACCTCTCTATGCCATCCTTCACTAGCGCAACACTTCTATGCCTCTCGCATTGCTGAAGCCTGCTAGCTCTACAAAGTCCTGGGACTCCTACATTGTAGCTCACTCTATCGTTCCATCCGCATATGTCTCTACCCAATCAGTTAATCCTACTACTCATCGTTAGAGCTCCTGTAGCAAATTCGAATGAAAGAGGTTGGGTACCTCAAGGATCTGACCCCTATTCCAGCCTTTTTGGGATGCTCACTCCACATCTCCCCACCTCCTACTTGGAGGTATGGATGCATGTGATCCCTATGCCCACCTAGCTCAAAATTTCCCCCTACTGGAGATCTCTACATGAGTAGATGTCTCTACTCGATCTCCTCTTAGCCTCTCTAGTTTTGGTTGCTCCACAACCTCCTGAAGCTGCTTCACCACCTGTGGCTCCTCGACAATTGTCTGAGACTTCTTCTGGCGCTGCATGTTGAGAGGTAATTTACTCTCCCTCTCAACCACCAAGTATCTAAGTTTTTCCTTGCTCCTTGCATATTTTACCTCAAGTGCATGCAGGTTCTTGGCTAGCACACCAATCTGTTTCCACTTTCCCACCGTCACAAACTTTTCTGGAAAAATTGCTGATTTTAAATCAGCGATATCTCCCTCATCTGAACTCCGATTCAGCCAATTTTTTTTTTTTTTTTTTTTTTAGGTATTTTTCCACAAAGAATCCAAATATGCTATTTGTTTCTAAAAATTTTGTACAGAAAGTTTTGGATCTTCTCTACAATCTCTTGGCCCAAAACTTAAAACTTTGAAATCTCCTCTTAGGATATTGTTCTCTCCTTTGATCACCTTTGCTTTGATGCCATGTAGAATTTTTCTACAGATCAACTAGCTCTGATACCATGTAGAAATTTCCACATGTAGATCACCTAGTAATGCAATCTACTAAAGCAAAACACTTGATCTACTTCTACAAACAATTTAGCGGAAGCTTAATCGAACATGAGAAACATTAACAAGAACACATATAACTGATATGGAGAAATCAATCACACAAAACACAAAAGAATTTACCTGGGGGAAGCCTCAACCTAAAATCCCACTCTATGTATTATCATACATAGGATTTATACATAGCCTTAGCTCTCACACAGCTAGCCAGCTCTCACTACAATCCTCACAGATGAAGGTGGAAATACATTAGGATTACACAAAGCCTTAGCTCTCACAGCTAGCCAGCGCTCAGTGCAATCCTCCTGGATGCTCACAGGCAATCAAGACTTCTCCTAAGCCTTCTCCTCTACCCTCCAAGCCTCCTATTTCCTTGTGCAATTTTTCCTGGGTGATCCTCCTATTACCAAGTGTAACGCTGATCTCTCACACTGATCCCACACCCTGTAAAACTGCGCAATCCTCAAGGAACCTTAATCCTTTTGCTTGGATGATTTTCCTTTATAGGAAGAATATTCATCCAATTGATAGTACAATGTCCCTTCTCTGATCTCAACTAGGTCTCTGTCTAAACTGACATGCATGAGTTATCCATGAGTGAATATTTAGTTATTTGAAATACAGTAGTTACATGCATGCAAACATTAACTAACTGAACTATCATTAATTTAACAAACAATTAAATTAATCTAACAGGACTTGACTCAGTTAACTGAGCCAACTAATTACAACTCAATATTACAACTCATCCTTATCTCTTTAACTGATGGATAAATTCCACAATTAATAGATAAACTATTGCATGCCCTCACATAGACTTCAAGTTTGTTTTTCCTTAACTAATTAACTCAAGATCAATTAATTAATTAATTTACAAACTGCTATTAATATCAAATTTGAATTTTACTTCCTATTTTAGTCTAGGGACTGACTAAAATTAGGAATCCATCCTGAACTTCTAAAAGTAGAATGTTATTTTTAGCACTTCCATTTTCATTCCCTGTTGTTCAATCCAAAACTAGTACCCAAACTGCTATTTATAGCAGTGCTATTTTTAGCATTTCTTGTTTCCATTTTCAACAAATGGGGTAATCAATTTGAAGAAGCGGACAATGTCTTTTGAGAGGAAATCGCTCCCCGTGGTAGCACCTTTGGACCCTGTAGCAGGACCGTGCTATACTGAATCAATCCGCGATTATGAGGAAACCGATGTTAGTATGGAATAGATCTATAAAATAATAGCACAATATCAATATTGGGTTAATCCGATCGCTGATGGACACATTTCATGGGACCACGAAAGTTCCTGTACATCAGATTCAGATGAAGAGTTGGAGCACTAGTACAATAGGTTGCATGAAGTATCTATGCTGCGCTGTAACATGATGAATAAATCATTGCGATGTGTATTGTTGGAGGTAAGAAGGTTGCCTTATTATGATGGTCTAACTAACGTAGATAAATTTTTGGATTCATTTGAAAGGGAAGTACTAGAGAAGCATCGCTTCTAAGCCTTGGATTTGGTGCTGCGCGCTACACCCACAAGATGGTGGGGTACGCATAAAGACAATTTTGATGGATGGTGTGAATATAGAAGAATGATGAGGTTGCGATTTGGTTGACCAAATTATGACTAATAGAGAAATATGATGGGAGGAATGACCTGCACGATCACTTAGAAAAATGGACTAATGCTTATGGAATGGAGTTGCAACCTGAGTGGTTGCATTTATTCTATCACACTTTGGATGTGATATCAATGAATTAGTACTTAGAAACAGATCTCTACCATGGCACTGAAGAATGGGATGTTTTGAGACAGGGATTCTTGATGACATTTAGCTTTGAATATGGGTTCGAATGTATTGACAAGACATTGCAGGAGGTCAAGGTAGTGATCTTTGGAATACCGCAGGATCCTTTGGACTTCATTCCACCAGATTGGAGCACCTAGCTGCGGCATGCGCTCAAGTGCTATAATTTGACTATTGAAGAAGAAGAGGAGGATCCATGAAACATTAACATTCTAGAGGTAGAAGGCCACTATAAATTTGAGGGGCCATAGATAGAGAATGTAGATATCACTATGCCACTAAAGACGAGATAGGTGAACATTGGTACAAAACCAGAGTGCGCTGAGAAGGAACAGGGAGAGCAGGAAGAGTGTGGTTCCGAAAGAAGTCAAAGTATCCTTTGTCCCAAACGGAGGAAGGGTGCTAGAGCAGGGTGGCAATGAGTAGCAGGAGAGCACTCCCTTCCGAGTAAATTGGTATAGGGAGCAAGAAAAGGAAGGACCGCGAAAGAATACGAAAGCCACCATGTCATCTCTAGATCTGATTACTTTGATGGATAGCGACTTGGATGAAATTGGAGACAAGGTGCAGGACACAACAACAGAACTACTGCAGCAGTTTAAGCAATAGCAAAAGTAGGCACTGAGCATCATCTAGATGGGTCTACTCAAGTTGTAGATCTAAATGACTAGAATCGAGGCAGGTACAGGACAAGGCAATGCGGTATCAACCAGGTTGGTACTGGGGATCACTCAAGCAGCAGAGATGGTTCAGTCATTGGATCTCTGGGAAGTTACACTACCTAATGAGGTTTGAACGCGGAGGTGGCCGCTAATAAGGCTATTGTTAGCACTTTGAAGAATATTTGCCTCACATGGTCGTTCTCCCTAGTGAGTTTCTTCACACAATGCAAGCAGGTGTGATATCAGAAGTTAAGGCCCGAGAGCAATGCGCGCTGATCCTGACTAGTGAGTACAAAGTCAAAAATGAACAGATGTTCATGGAAAAATTAGTAGCGTTGGAGGCCCAGAAGAAAGTTTAGGCGTAGAACGACCATATTGCAGTCATGGTAGCTAAGGCTCATGGAATAGTCCCTGAACTACATATCTTGGAGGAAGCATCGTTGGAGGCAAAGATCAGGAAGTTGGATGAAGGGGTGTGTGACACCAAGATAGAAGTGTACAAGGTTTATTTTGAACTGAATCTGAAAATCACATAGTTAGAGTTGAAGTCATAGCCTTCAACTCCTCCGGAGGTTAGAGAACAGTGCGAAGTCGCTATAAAGGATGGAGTCGCAGCAGTGGATGCTGTGGTGGTGGATTGCACCGTGGTCTTTGAGCAATCCATGGAGGTAGTCACGGCTCTGAAAGAAGATTCTAACTTGTAGTGGTTAAAAATTGAGGCCCATGAATTGCAACAGTGATATGATGAAGTGAGAGCCACGACGTGCACCATTGTTATAGCACAACAATTGGCCAAGCTGCATGAGGCAAACCAGTTGCTTGAACAGGTGTAAGCAGTGCAAAGGAAAGAGGCAGTCATCAAGGCTAGATTGGGGCCTTGGTTGGATGAGGCCTATGTTATCTCTGCCAACATTGAGGAGAAGTTGGCAAGCCTACAAAGAATGCAACATAAAATCAAGTAAGATCTACCCATGGTCTAAGGACCATGGGATTGTGTAAGTAGAAGAGTCTTAGAGAGTCTAAAGCATAATAATGATTAATGATGAAGATGAATGTAATGGGTCAATAAAGAAAAAGAGTGAATAAGTCTTAGAGTAGAAGATGTGCTCTGCAACTGTGTGCACAGAGACCTAGAGTAGAGTCTGCAGCTGAGTGCACAGACCCCTGCAGCTGGGTGCACAAGGAAGTCTTGAGTCTATAAGCATATCTAAAGTATTAATAAATATTTTATTCTAGAAATTACTTTGTTTGTCTATTTACTTCTGTTATGAATGAATGTGCTATTATGTTATGATGAATGATGGGATTATGAATTAATATTGTATTGATGCATGACTTTACATAATTTATATTGTCATATGAATACAAGTAATAGTAACTGCTTACTCGAAGAATATCTTGTTGCATGTTAAAGTTATCAAACTCTTGAACCAATCTCGGTAAATATGATATTAGAGTAATCATAAAGGCAAGTAAGTGGTTGATTGACCTGTTTAGGGTATGTGAAAGACATTCGTAACGTTAGCGAAGGTATAGAAGCTTATTAAGGGAAGTTATGTCGATAAGCCCTAAAGGCTTATCGATCTGCGCGAAGGCAGGTTTAGGGCATAAAACAACATTACAGTAATCTCTAGGTGCAAAAACTTGGTTCCAACATCCCCTGTACTACTTCAAGTGAGAATTCAGTCCTCACTCCACGGGTTGATGCTGAAAGGGCCAGTAGTGTACTGATTTGTTTGGCAAAACTAACTCTAAACCTAGCTTAGGACCCACTAAGCCAAAAAATGGTTCAATTTCCAGGACTAGCATCTACATAAATAGATGTGTGATGTTGTATCCTGGAATCCAACAAAGAAAGAAATTGAGGAGTGGTTGGATAGAAAGATCCACAAATTCGCAGCGTAAGAAAACAAAAATCCACACCTGACAAAACAATAGTGGTTGGATAGGTATCTATACACAAAGATACATGAAATTTTCTTTTGTTCCTTCTCGATCAAGCTATACGAGTGGATCACTAAGTTGGCAAATGACCAGGGAAGGTGGAGGCTTGACGGTCCAATAGTGTGCAACCTTGAGGTAGTGTGGATATTGGAAGCCTTTGAAGATAATATCGTGTGTGCTATCGATCATTGTATTGATCGCATCATAGGAGGATTTGTGACAGAATTCGCGATCGATACCTTGGTCAGATACATTGAAGCAGAGTGACACTTCTTTAAGGGACCGTGAGGTAAGTATTTATTTGAATACATGGATTAAGATGCTCTTGTGTGAAAAGCGGTTTATGCCATTACCTTGATGTTTGGAGCTACATGAAGTGGAAAGTTCTTCAAGGATAGAAGGAGAATATGTCCTTAATATAGCCCATTGATTGACCCTCCTCTGGGTGACAATGAAGGAGTAGCATAGGCTTCACCTCAGAGTGATGTCCAGTTAATAAGGCAAGTGTTTCCGTGAATACCTCATCCATCCACACCGCCTCCACCTTCACCTCCATAGAATACACTTTCGCCCACACCACCACCACCTCTACCACCATTCAATATGTCGAATACAATTAAGTTTCACATTTTCAAGGGCTTGGGAAATGAGGACCCAAACTAGTTTTGGTTCGTTGCGAAGGTCATATGGACAACACAGAATATTACAGATGATCATATGAAAAAAACACAGTTGGTTACTGCTATACAAGATTATGCGTTCACATGGTACATTAAGTGTTGCACTCATAACCCGATGGAATCATTGGCTGACACTAAGACTGCATTGAATAAGGAATTCAATAGGCCCATGTCTTAGTTTCAATCAGTGGTTGGATTCAAGGAAATCATGATGAGGCCTGGCGAAGCACCCTAGCAGCTGGATTAGAGACTAAAGTGCTAAATCGGCAAAGCTAACATGAATCTCACCGATGGGCAGCACCACAAATGGTTTGTAGCTTCACTCTTACCCCATCTAAGGGTTGGTTTATTGCAATGAAAAATTGGGACCCAGATGGAAGCCCTGAAGATTGCGATGAGATTGCATGAGACAATTTAAGACATTTCTTTGGGTGTTCAATAGATTCACGTGGAGTTGTAGAATATTTTCTTAGAGTTTCAAAGCCTGAATAAGGATAGAGCGGCTCGGCTAAAGGTGCGCGAAGAAGTTTGGTGTCTAAAATGTAAGAGTCAGGGGAATGATAAACGTCACTTCCCTTTCTTTGAAAATTATGTTGTAGGAGGAGGCCAATGCCTCTAATTTCGGAAGCTCAAGTAGGGCCAAGCACAGGGCCTGCATTGTGGTGTCCTATCTGTTAGGTAGCTCGAAAACATGTAATAGACAATTGTTGCTACACAAATTTGTGCAGACATCACAACAGCTCTTCTGCAACTTCTACAAATCAGTGGGCCATGATGACCGTAACTTCCAAAGCTATGAGTTAATGATGGAAAGAATTCTCGTGCATTGAATGCAGATAGAAGCTCGGCCTCCGGATCAAGGCACTAGGGGTGCGTGCAAGGGATATCAGGGTTGTGAACGAGGCCAAGGAGGAGGAGGACCTGCGAGAGGTCAGAGACAAGTCATTTGTTACAATTGTGGAGTCCTATGACACTACGCATGGGAGTGTACAAGCTCGGCATCCCTGTCATGTCGATACTCTACTTATTTTGATCACATGATAGAAGACTTCCTTGTATTGATATCTAAATTGTAGGAGAAGAGGGCAGAACCTCAACATCCTACCTAGAACATGTAGATGATGAGGGTTGAACCCCGCAAAGAAGATCCCAATGTGAATATCGTGCTGTGAAGTGGAATGACGACTGGCGATGATAAAATAAAACAACCTGTGGAAAGTGAATGGGCCTGCAAGGCTCTAGAAAAAGAGGTTGGGTTTGATTTGGAGCACATGACAGAAACGTTCATGGAAGAAAAGAAAAGCTTCGCTGAGGCCTCTACCTCAAGAAGTCGGGATCAATTGTCTAAAGAAATGGAAATGGTTACCATAATTCCTGGTGTGCATTTGTAAGCCAACCATCTTCAAGGTATGGAAGGTATATGTTCCTTCTCGAAGAGAGTGGTATGAGAACCATTGTTTCTCCCTTACAAGGGTAGAAGGGGGTTCACAACTAGATGTTGTTGTTGTTTTTTCTACTACTGAGAAGGGAAAGGGTTGTTGGGGATAACAAGAGTCCTAGAAGTATAATTTTTGGCAAGGAAATTAGTGCACTCATGTAGGTGAGGAAATTTATATGTTAAATGGTCCTAAGAGAAAATATTGTAAGGAAACTTCGCATTTTTCTCTTTGCCTTTATTAGATTGAGTAATAGTAGGTGGTTTCTGAGCTTGGGTGTTCTTAGCAAGTGTTTTTCCCTCACAAGGATCGATATTTTTCTTATTATTCTTTTTCATACCATTGGGTTGTTATGTATATTGCACAAAGTTAATCACACTAGTCAGTGGAGCAGTAGTGTTACTTAGTGAAGTTGAGGCAAGGGTAGTGGTAATGAATAATTGTGTAGTTTGTCCAGTCAACTGGTTGACAATGGTCTCAATTGTAGCACAGACAAGACTGTCAGTGTGAGGATCAAGTTGCTAAATAATAGGGGTATTTGAAGTCCAAGGAGAATTAGGGATAAAGTTATAAAGTGTGACAAAAAAAGAGTAAATGAGATCTAAGTGCTCAGTGTGATGAATGACTTGCTATTTACTAACAACTACAGACATGGTAATGTTCTTTGGAATAGCAGGTAGAAGAGACTTGAAAAAACTATTGGCTAATAGGAAATATGGAATGGGGGGGGTGGGTATCACCATCCTCCTTCATATCCATTCATGTATGTCATTAGAGATGTGGGTGGAAGTTTTCTAGTGAAAATTTTTCAAGGGTTTTGTTTTGGTTTCATAGAGGATTGGTATTTAAAAGTACTTTAATAATTCCATAGTGCAGGTATTGAAATTATTGACAGAAGAAAGGGGTAATTAAATATGCTAGTTGGTTTTTTTGCTTGTCAGGGTTCATGGGAAGAGTCTAAGCTAGATACCATCATCAATCATTGAATTAGAGACACACCAAAGGTGGTACGTAGTGACGTATGTAGTTGGGTCATCTCCCTGCTTTCCTTGAACTTAGGAATCTCCGCAGGAATCCTACAGAAGATTGGAGCCAAGGAAAATTATGGCTTATGTGTCCATTCATAAAATTGTATAGTTTTGGTATATCAAGTGTACTTAGGAATGGAAATAGAGTGGGTATCACTAAATCTAACTAGGAAAGAGAAGGGTAACTTGAGGGACCAAGAGGTCCTCCCATCAATGGGTTTCTAGCAGGGTACATAGGTTGCAAAGGATAATAGTTTCCTTGAGGTGGTGTCGGGGTCATGTAGAGTGATGGACCATAAGGCATGTCCCTAGCCTAAGAAAGCTACTAGAAAAATTACCTCCCCCCATGATAGACATTGTCCCTAATAGGTATCGTTAATTGATTTGGGAGGCACCAAGGAGATGCAACATGTCAATTAAATAGAGCATCACTAGCCACATAAGATGGATTAGGTACATGACCACCATCGATGGCATAACCACCAATAGGAAATTATCAATCAAATAAGGGCCCTATTGTACCACACGTTGCATGGGTGCAAGGATGCCCCTAGTAGACAAATCGGTGCTAAAAACATTACCCCCACTCTAAAATGGAGGGGGAGCTAAAATAAGAAAAGGATTCCAACAAAAAGGATTACTGAAGGTTTTTGAACTAATAACACCTAATAGGGTGAGGGTCCAAGGTCCAGAATTGACATGAAAGGACTTGGGGTGGTGGGGGGAAGAAATTAATGAGAAACACTCAAAGTGGGTGTAGCTAGGGTTCCTAGATTGGGCATATGATAAATAGTAAGATAACCAAAAATAATTGTGGAACTTGATGTAAGTGGGTTGGGTGAAAGTGGAACAAAGGTTTCCACAAAATACCATGACTCACTAGCATTCATTGGAATTTTTAGGTGGGAAATTGATGGGGACAAAACAAAAGAAGGAGAAACCTGAACCAAAATGGGTCCAAGAGGATTAGTAAGGGGATGATTGTAGAGAGACATGAAGCCTTCACTAAAATTGTCCTCTAGAAGAAGAGGCTCTTGGTTATTATGGTGTAATTTAGGGTATGAAACTGGAGATTAACTCCCTTGATTAGAGGGGGAATCTGTTTCACTTTAAAATCCTCTAGAGTGAGTGGAGGGAGTCCTCGCAGGCGTCAAGACTTATGACAAGGTCCTATATTAGCCATGGTGAATGATCTATGTTTTGCATATTTATTATTAAATGGTGTATATATATAGTGTTATTAACAAACAACATACTCCTAAAAAGAAAAAGAAAAAAAAAGTCTAAGAGATAAACAAGTAGTTATAATTTTATCTATAGTCACAACTATCTGTTGATGTAATCTAGTATCAAAGGACTATAAGTAGAAGCTAGCTTGGATTCCAACAATTATGATTACTCCTAAGCTTCACTTGAACCTCAATGTGAAGGGGCCAAGCACTCTTGTGAAAATGAATACCCTCTCACAAACCAAAGGCGAAGTAGGCTCATCTATATTTAGTTACCAAGGCAACCTGCCCTAGTCACCTTGTGTATGTTTCCCTAACATTTTTTCCACTAATATTTACTTACGAATAATTTTCATTTCTTGGGTTTCATAGTCATGGAAAACATTGTGTGGGTAGGATACCTGAGTCCCCATGTCAGCCCCGAATTTCTTGAAGGAATCCAAAATACAAAGAATTTCCACCGAAATGTATTAGAAGGTAGGAAACCTTCTCATATGCTCCAATATTTCCTCATGCTTAACTCTTATATGAGAAGAAGCAGTCCTAGTTAGTGCAGTTGTAGTGGGAATTTCACTCATTAATGACTCTAGCTTAGTTTGTATCCCTAGAGAGTTAACTTGCACAACTTAATATGTGTTTTTCCAAGAGAAAAATAGCTTTTGATTAATTTTATTACGTGTTTTCGTATAAGGTACTTCTTTAATGTCTCCAGAAACATTTTGACATATGAAATCATGAGACTCTGACTCAAACCATGCATATCATGCTTTCCAAGTTTTCTTTTGTTGAAAAATAATTCTATAGAGAGAGAGAGTAGTACCATTCATTTCCTAAACTCAAACAAGTGCAATGAAAATTCCAATATACCTAATAAATGTAGACTATCGTACACAAGTCACATGTGCACTAACCAACAAAACAATCAACCTGAATACACAGAAATAAAGAAGAAACTTTTTATTTTAATGATGCAAGATAAGCTAATATTAAAAATAAAAATGATGAATTCAATAGAATCAATTAAATATCAGGGAATAAAATACTCTAGGACTAAATAACAAGTGAAACACTAATAGTGAAATTTACATAAGGGGTGAAAGAAAAATATTTAAAGTAGTAACATAGGTTCCTAATCTATAGAAAGAATTACGCAAAGAGATAACACACTATAAATAATAGACAAAGTGCATTAGAATGCACTTATTTCCATACCTACGGTGCATTACAAGGGTTTTGAACATAAAAACATAGTCCAAGACAGAAAACTAAGAACTATAATCAATTTAAATTACATACACATAAATGGCAAGAACTCAATAACAGGGAGACTAGGGATCTAGAATGTAGAAGATAAAAACAAAACCAGGAAGCAATACACTCCTTAGTGGAGTCATCAATTATTTTATAGGGAATTATGCTCATTTAGACAAATAATAACCCTATGAGGTTTTCTCAAAAGCCTGAGATAAACAGGATAAGGGATGGACTATCCTAAATCTTGACACCATTAGTAATGTAAGAGTAAACCCGAAACTGACAAATAAATGCTAAGGAAGAACCTATTTTTTTGTCCATGCAAACAATTTGGAGAGATCAGTGTAGTTGAGAAGCACTCCTAGCTACCTCCAAAGGCTAGTCTTACACACAATAGAAAACAAACCAAACTTTCATAACATAATAATCTCTATTGTGTGGACTCTAGAATTGGTAAGGCATGTGGAAGCTTCAGAAAACAAGATCGTGAGGGTTGTCAATCTGAATACTCAATTGATAGAAGTTTGGGAAGATTCATTACTAAGTTCACAATTGATACATCTTTAAGTTATAGCAAAGATTAACGACGATTCTTCAAGGGATCTATAGGTAAGTATATAAAATCCTCGAAGACTTCGATTAAAATGCTATTGAGCAAGAAAAGGGTTATTCCATTAAATTAATGTTTAGAAAAGATCTAACGGGAGCTACACAAAGTTGAAAAACATTTAGAAGAGACCTAGATTCAAGTATTGAATATAATCCTCCGTTGGGAGCGTCTGACAGTGACGAGGAAAGTAGTGTTCTAAGGACACCTCTAGGTGTGCTACAGATGGTAAAGCAGGGTATCGCGAGGATACCAAATCCATCCATTCCACCTCCACCATCACCTCCACCTCACACACCTACACCTACACCTCCACCACCACCTCCACCTCCACTATTCAACATGGACAACACGATGAAGATGGCCATATTCAAGGGTCTGGAGACAGAAGACCCTGAATAGTTTTGGTTTGTAGTAGATGCTGTGGAAGTCACAACAAGTTACACATAATTATTTGAAGAAAGTGTAGCTGGTTACTGCACTGCAAGAAATAGCACTAAGTTATTACATTAAGTATTGTTCGGTGCATCGAAATGTAACTCTGGACGAAATGAAGAAGGCACTCAATGGTGAATTTAAGCCGAAGTCACAAGCTCAGTTAGTAATTGAGGTCAAAGAAATCTAGTAGAACATAAATGAGCCCACATGGGACTTGAATAGAGGTTGAAGTGTTTTCTCTAGTAGGCTAATATGAAAATCACGGACGATCAACATAGGGATTAATACACTGCTTCATTGTTACCCCATCTGAGATTGTTGTTGTTACAACAAAAAAATGGAATGCAAGATGAATCAATAGAGATTTCTATGAGATTAGAAGCTTGTTGGGATGGGGTCCCCAAGGGTAGAATTGAGTTAACTTAGTCATTTTTGTAAATAATTTTGTAAAATATGTAAAGTATCCATGAAATCTGGATGGGGAGCGCGCAGATAGATTAGAGTCAAAGGGGTCATAGCCCCTTGTTTTTGGTCGGTTTTGAAGACTCACCTATGAGTCAGGGGCCATGGTATTATATTAATAAATATATAAATAGTTGATTCCTAGCGAATCTTAGAGATAATTTTGGATGGATATCTAGGTACGTTGAAGAGTTTTTATTGTCTTGAGAAAGAACAAAGGCAGGAAGGCTCTACTTCTTGCACTTAGGTAGAGAAACGAAGGCTCCTACAGCTGAGTGCATAGGAGGCCTGGGTAGATTCTGTAATTGAGTGCATGGACCCTTGCAGTTGTGTGTGCAGTGTTGAGAGTCTATAATCTATGAATGAACGATCAATAAAGATCGTTTTTTGAAGAATTACTATGTATTTCCATTGAATCATTTATAATATATGTTGTCGATGAATGATATATTATCTGAATTATTGAATGAATGCTACACGAACTCACTGAACCTACCTTAATAATGTATGAAATGAATGATTAGGCACTTCCACAAAGTTACAAGCTATTTCTCTTATGTTTTCTGATGAATTAAGTAGATCTACATGAACTCCGATCTACGGTTATTTTTTGATGCGCGAAATTAGGTGAATCAACTATTTAAGGTCCGCAAGGACTGATCGTGGACCTTCACGAATGTCTGGAGCAACTTTAACTTATATACAATAACAAGCCCTAGAAGTCTATCGATCTATGTGGAGGCAGAGCTAAGGCACTATAATACATCACACTAGTCTCTGGATGGAAGCACTTCAATACTACTTTGGGTGAGACTGTAGCCTGTGCTACGTGGGTTGTTGTCGAAGGGCCAGGAGTGTAGGGTTTTGTTGGTTAGCACAACTAACTCTAAACCTAAGTTAGGACCCCCTAAGCCAAAAAATGGTTCTTGTCGAGCCAGGATTTTCTTAAAGAGATGTTTGATTTCGACTCATTGGAATCCAACTAAGAATGAGATTGAAAAGTGGTTAGATTGAAAGATTCACAAATTTGCAGCTCAAGAAATAGGAATCTGCACCTATCGAAGGAGGTTTGGTTGAATAGCTATCTGTATACAGAGGTACATGAAATTTTCTTTAGCACTTTTCCAATTGAATTATATGAGTGGTTAGTTAAATCGGTAGATAGTCAAGGAAGGTTGAAGCTTGAGAGCGTGATAGTGTGGATGCCAGAATTGGAGTGAAGGCTAGAGACATTTGATAACAAGATCGTACAGGCTATTGATCACTAGCTTGATCGAATTCTGGGAGTATTTGTTACTGAATTTTGTATTAGACACATCAGTTAGCTATAGCGAAGCGAAATGAAATTATTCAAAGGACCATGAGGTAAGTACGTCAGGTCATTACCTTGATGTTCAGAGCTATGCGAAGTGGAAGATTCTTTAGAAATTGTGAAGAATCGGGACTAGAATATAGCCCATTGATTGGACCTCCTTCAAGTGATGACGAAGGGGTGGTGCACATCCATCCACTCCACCTCCACCCGCACCTCCACCTCCACCGCATGCACATTCACCCGCACCTCCACCTCCACCGCCACCATTCAACATGACAAACACAATGAAGATGCTAATCTTCAAGGGCATAGCAAGTGATGATCCAGAGTAGTTCTGGTTTGTTGCAAACTTTGTATGGACAACACAGAAAATCACCAATGATAATATAAAAAAGGTGTAGTTGGTGTTATTCTCTTAACCTACAAGAAGATACTATAATACCAAATATGCGAAGAAATATAACCCAAAACACAAAGCAATGAGAAATAACAACATGTATTTTATTATTCAGAAAGGAAAGCAATGTTCACTTGCCTCTTCTAAGGGGAAACCTCCAATAAAGCAGGGCTCTATTACAAAATAAGACATGATGCTCCTCAACGGGGAGTCTCTATTTTGTATATAGGATTCATACATGCAATACAATGGGCCAGTACCATGGTTCTTATTAATACCATCCATCTAATACCATGGAACATTTGTAACTAACTTTGGTCCCTTTTTTAAATGCGGGTCAACCACTTACAATTATTAATATGGTCTTTATTGACTCTTTAACTAACTATAACAATGACTCGACCCTATTACATAAATAAACGGGTTAGGGTTGGACCCTAACAGTTGGTTACCGCCTTGCAGGATCACACACTAACCTGGTACATTAAGTATTGTGCTGACAATCCTCATGCATTGTTAGTTGAGACTCAGACAACTTTGAACAAAGAATTTGGTAAGCTTAAATATGAGGCACAGTCAGTTATTTGATTTAAGGAGATCCTAATGAGAGTCAAGGAGACACCATGGGACTTTGATCATAGGTTGAAGTGCCAGATGAAACAGGCTAACATGCAAATCTCAGATAGCCGGCATCATGACTGGTTTATTGCATCACTTTTGCCACATTTAAGAATTTCTTTGTCAAAAAATAATATAATAATGTAGGAAGAAGCCTTGGAGATTGTGATGAGGCTACACACATCACCTATTCAGGATACGAACCTAGGGGTACAACAAATCAACTTGTAGTTAGCGAGCCTACACCCAGAATTACAGAGTGTGAAGAAAGAAAAGGAGACTAAGCTAGACGTGTGTGCAGAGGTTTGTTGATTGAAGTGCAAGAGCCACGGGAATGATAAAGATCATTTTCTAGTATACAAAAACTATCTTATAAGGGGAGGGCTGCCCCCCTTGAAGTGAGAAGCCCCAGCCAGGCCAAGCATGGGAGCTGCACTATGATGCACCATTTTTCAAGTCACTGGGCAACATGAGATGGATAACTGGCACTTACTTTAGAAGTTTGTTCAGACACCTCATCAATTGTTCTATAATTTCTGTAAATCTATGGGCAATGATGAGCTCCACTGTTGAAGCTATGACCTAATGATGGAAAGAAACCCTACTTACCATATGCAAGTAGAAACATGACCTCCATATCAAGGCATAGGAGGAGCACGTAGGGGTTTTCAAGGCTGAGGATGAGGAGGAGGAGGAGGACTTGGTAGAGTTCATGGATAGATTATCTACTACAACTGTACACAGCTGGGGCACTTCACGTGAGACTGCCCAAATCCTACACACTCTTCATGTTAATATTGTAGACAATTCAACCATGCTATAGAAGAATTTCCGATGTTAATAACAAAAATGCAAGAGAAGAAAATGTAGCCCCAATTGCCTACACAAAAATGTTGAGGGCTGATCACCGCGAAGAGGATCAGAGAATTAATATTGTACTACAAAGCAGTATGACGATTGGCATAGATAAGGGTAAACACCATGAAGAAGATGGATGGGTCCGCAAAGCCCCTGAGAAAGAATTCTCCTTTGACCTTAATCACACTAAGGAAACATTCATGGAAGCAAAGAAGAGCTTCGTTGAGGCCTCCACCTCAGGAAGCCAGGACAAGACACCAGAGACTAGTGCGACACAAGAGGTTAACCCTTCTATACTCACTACATTTTTGGAGACCTGTATGAAGTTACTACGTGATAGGAAGAGTATGGAAGGATTGCAGGACTTATTAGACAAGTGTGCCAATAAGGAAAAGACTCCTTTAGAGAAGCGCATGGTTAGAAAGATTGGTAAGCATAAGGCACGAACATGACGTGAGATGTGGTTAACAATGCAAATAGATGATTATGAAATGGACTAGGTAATTTTGGATTTGGGGTCCGATGCAAATGTTTTACTGAAATAGACATGGTAAAGAATGGGGAGACTTGTGCTACAGTGGTCTCCAATTCAACTCACGATGGTGAATCAACAGAAAATCATTCCCATGGGATGATTATATTGCATAATGATTGATATTGAAAGTCCTAGTGCGTTAGCAGACTTTGAATTTATCGAAATTGTTGATGACAGTAATCCTTATGCCACGCTCCTGGGAATTGATTGAGCTATTGATATGAATGGGGTCATTAATTTGAAGAAGAGGACAATGTCATTTTAAAGGAAGTCACTAAGGGTTATAGTGCCACTAGATCCTAAAAAAGGGGCACGCTATACTGAATGTTCAGTTGTGTTATTATTTCCACGACTAGCCAACATAAATAACTAAGGGGCTAGAGGGGGGGAAGAGCCCCCCTTTCGTTGTGCCGATTGCATAGCAGGGGGGTCAGAGGAGGGGCAGCAACCCCCCCTATCTGGGGGGTTTGAGGGGGACAGGTAGCCGCCCTCTATGGGGTCTAAGGCAACACCCTAGGAAAAAGTTTTTTGAACCCTATATTAGGTTGGGAAAACCTACCTATGGTTTTGCGCATGATTTTCACACATGGTTTTGGATGCGATGGTTTTCGGACCCTGGTTTTGGATGCGATGGTTTTCAGTTCATGGTATTGGATGCTTTGGCATGTATAAATATGTACTATAAGTTTGAAAGGAAAACAATGAAAAATCAAGCTAGTAGTCCCAGTTTTGGGATCTAGGGGAAAATCTCTATGTATATGTGTTTTATGTGTTATGCTCTTGCATTGTTTATTTTCTGTGTTTTAGAATACGTATGTAGGTAATTTCTATACAGGGTTAAAACCTACACTGAACCAGTATGCAATTACGTAGAAAGTGATGATGAGATGGATCAAATCTATAAGATAACAACAAGAGATTAGGATTGGATCAATCCAATGATGGATGGATGGATCGCATGAGACCGAGATAGTTCCTACACTTCTGACTCAGATGAAGAATTAGAACATTTACAAAACCGCTTACATGAAGCATCTACATTTTGATGCAATATGATGACAAAGTCCCTGCACTACATTTTGTCGGAGGTAAGAAAGTTACCTTATTATGATGGTTTGACTGACGTGGATAATTTTCTAGATGAATTTGAGCATGAAGTCCTTGAAGGCCACCGTTTTCAAGCATTGGAATTACCATTGCACTCTACGCCTACACAATGGTGTGGTATGCATATGCATAGTTTTGATGGATGGTGAGATTGCAGGAGAATGATGAAGTTACGATTTGGGAATGCTAATACAAGAATGACTAAGAAGTATAATGAGAAGGATGATCTGTGTGATCACTTGGAAAGGTGGATTAAGGTGTGGGGGATGGAACTGTGGCCAGAATGGGTACATACATTTTTTCATACCTTGGATACAATCCCCATGAACTAGTACCTCGAAACAAAGCTCCACCATGGCACTTCCAAATGGGATGTATTGAAGGAAGGGTTCTTATTGAATTTTAGCTTCAAGGATGGATTTACAAGCACCAATGAAGTGCTTCAAGAAATTAAAGTTTTTATCTTCAGGACACCAAATGAACCTATGGGATGGACCCAACCGGATTGGAGCACTGAGTTGCGCAACACATTGGAATGCTATAATGTGATTGCTGAAGAGGTGGAAGAAGACCCAAGAAATATCAATATTCCAGAGACAAAAGGGAATCGTGAAGTAGAAGGACCACAAGTAGAGAACCCAAACATCTATGCACCTTTAAAAACAATACAAGTAAACATTAGCGCTGAAGAAGAACCAAAGTTCACGAAGATTGGAGACTATTGGGATGATGCTATAGTAGAAAAAGTTGTTGAATTACTTCGTGAATACTAGGATCTCTTCCCCACTAAGTTTTCAGATTTAAAGGTCATACTTGGTGACTTGGGCATTATGAGGATCACATTGAAGTCGAAGGCGAAGCCTGTCAAACAAAGGCCTTATCACCTTAATCCAAAGTATAAGGAAAAGGTTCTCCAAGAGCTGGATAAAATGTTGGAGGCAGACATTATAGAACCTGTTGAAGAGTCTAATTGGGTGAGCCCAATCGTAGTCTCAGAGAAGAAACAAAAGGGTGAAATACGAATCTGCATAGATTTGTGCAAGATTAATGATGCATGTGTTCATGATCCATTTCCGACGTTATTTACAGATGAAGTATTAGATAATGTGAGAGGGAAGGAGGCCTATTCCTTTACTGAAGGGATTTCTGGATATCATCAAATTAAGATTTCCCTAAAGGATAGAAGCAAAAACATCTTCATGATAGAGTGGGGGTTATTTTAGTACATGATTATGTCGTTTGGATTGAAGAATGCACATGCAATATAGTCCCGCGTAATCATAGCAGCGTTCGAAGAATTCATTCGTAAGTTTTTGGAAGTATACTCTTATGATTGGATTGTGTTTAGCTTGGTGAAGTGCCATGTTGCAAGTCTGGGCCTTATGTTGGATACATGTCGACGATACTAGATAGCACTAAATTTGAAAAAATGTATATTCTATGTTCCTTTTGGGATCTTGCTAGGTCATGTCATGTGTAAACAAGGATTGATGGTGGACCCTGTAAAGATTGTGGTGATTGTGAACTTGGAATCCCTTGGGAACATCAAGAAGTTGCACGTGATGCTGGGGCACACAAGATACTATAGAAAATTAATTAAATCTTCTACTTAAATTACCGCGGCCATGGATTAACTGCTAAAGAAGGATGTGACATTCTGCTGGGATGAATAATGTCAGCACAACTTAGATGTGTTAAAAGAAAAGATGGTGATTGCTCTGATCCCGGTATTCCCCGATTGATAAAAGGAGTTTCATGTAGATGTAGATGCTTCTTGCATTTCACTGGGTGCAGTACTAACACAGGCAGGTGAAGGAGAACTAGACCATCCCATAGCCTTCACAAGTAGGAAGTTATCCAAGGTTGAAAAAAATTATACAACAACAAAGCATGAAGGGTTGGCCATGGCCTATGCACTGCAAAAATTCAGGGATTATCTATTAGGAGGACATTTCAAGATGTATACATTTCATTCTTCTTTAAAGTACCTGGTAAACAAGCCTGTGTTGAGGGGAAATATTTGCAGGTGGTTGTTATTATTTCAGGAGTACGATTTTGAAGTAATTGTGAAGCCAAGGAAGTTGAATGTTGGACCTCACCACTTGTCGAGAATTGAAATAGGCAAAGAACCCAGTAATTTGGAGGAAGTATTGCCCCATGCTCAACTCTTTGCAGTACGTGTAGTTGATGATCATTTTTCCAACATTATTAACTTCTTAGCTATAGGGATGGTGCCTAAAGGATATACAAATCAACATAATAAAGAATTAGTAGTGCATGCAACCAATTTTTTGGTCATTACAGGACATTTGTACAAAATGGGGGAAGATGAAATATTGTGAAGATATGTGCTAGATTTTGAGTGTGATAGTATTCTCACTGAAGCTCATGGGGGAGTGGCGGGAGGCCATTATGCGGGGAAAGCAACCACACAGAAGATTTTGTGTGTGGGACTATGGTGGCCAACATTGAACAAGGACTCCAAAGCATATTGTAAGGTGTGCGATGCATGTCAAAGGACTAGAAGACCACCACGAAGGGACAAACTACCGCTACATCCGCAGGTCCCTTTACATTCATTTGAGAAATGGGCAATCGACTTTATTAGGCCAATTTAGCCACCTGGAAATAAAATGGGCTCGCGCTACATTATCAATGTGATGGAATATTTTATCCGATGGGCAGAAGCATGGCTTGTTAAGGATTGTACAATGGAAACAAAAGAAAAATACTTGTTTGAATACATCTTAACAAGGATTGGATGCCTGAAATTTTTTATGAGTGATAGGGGAATGCACTTTCTGAATGAAACAATTAGTGTGTTGATGGATGAATTCTAGGCCTACCATTAGAAGAGTACACCATATCACCTGGAGGCAAATGGGACTTTCAAAGCTTTTAACAAAATCTTGGAAAATGCTTTGACAAAGGTATGTAACGTGCATCAGAATCACTGGGATGTGCACGTACGTGCAGTGCTATGGGCCTATAGGAAAACTTGTAAGAAGTTGACAAGACAAATGTTGTTCATATTGGTCTATGGGGTCGAATCGGTGATATAGATGGAGTACATTGTGCCTAGCTTTCCCATAGTGGCTTTGATAGATATGGCAGATCGTGAGACTTTGGAGGAACAGAACGTGCAACTAATGGAGTTAGAGGAAGATCGATTTTTGGTAGGATTCCACCAACAAGTACAAAAGGAACATGAAAAAGCATGGCATGATCGCCATATCAAGCTTCACACATTCAAGGTAAATGATCTTGTGTTGTTATATGATAGTAAGTTCACTAAATTTCTGGGTAAATTCCAGATGCATTGGTTAGGACCATATATTGTCAAGGAAATTACAGATGGTGGTGTAGTTTAGCTCGCGAAGCTAAATGGAGATCCATTTTCAGGAAGAGTGAATGTGAGCAGGCTGAAGATGTATATGGGGGATCCTGAACAAGGACTTTATGGCAACATGATTCTCTTAGTGCTCTAGGAAGTTTCAAGGGAGTGCAGGACTATAAACTACACTACCCGATGTGGAGCATAAGGCAATGAGCAAATTGCGCAAAAATTGATGAGGGTGAACCAGTTGAAATTGCGCTCAGGATGCTCCACCATGGAGGAGGTTGTCACCTAACCCAGTATGAAAATGACCATTTGAGTTACTATTCAAGATTTGATGGCCAGAAAGTGGTTAAGAGGAGTAGGGAGGTGGAAATTAAGGTGAAAATATTTGAAGGTGTGCTGGTTCAACATAAAACACTTTTCATTCTGAGAGTTGTTGGTGCATTTTACTGTCTGAATCATATGAATCACGAGTTCTGGGAAGAATTTGTGATGCGCCCCTTGTTTGCAATTTATTCTACAGTAGCCCAAGAGTGTTTCATTGAGAAGATGATTGGTACTAACCCCGCCGAAGCCATCAGTTCCGAAGCAGTTGTGTTTGACGCACTAGGTCTCGAAGTATCTAGTATGGAGGTTATGCATGTTATTCCCATAGCACTGAGGTCACCTAGGCCAAAAGGAAATATGACAAGAGAAAAAAACCCTCCATGAAAGAAAAGGAATCATCCACAAAAGAAAATCAGACGAAGTCGGTGTCGGTATGCATGTCACCAAGGAAGCATACAAAGGCGTAGCTGAAGGAGAAAAAGGATAAGCGACTGGAAAAAGTGCTAGATTTAGAAGAAGAAGAGTATTGAGGTATCAAATAAGTTAATTTCAAGGGAATCAAGCCTATCTCTATGCTTCTTGAGTACATCCCTCTGCGGACGGGAAAAATTAAAGTAACCAAGGATCTTGATTCGAGAAAATTTAGGGTATCCACTCCCCTGTTACTAGAGCAAGTCACATTTGAAGGACCTAAGTTCACACACATCTCGCTGTGGAAAATGGAGGTCTGAGACCTCGCGGATCATGAAACATTTATGTACCTAGTGACTCATAAGTATATGAAAAATATATACTATGATGAAACAATAGCTACACATTTAGAACCCATGAAGTGGGTCTGCGGAGTTGAGCAGTCGAGGTTGGTGAACATGATTTTAGTACTGCATTATCACTATTCACCTATCAATACAATTTGTGTATGCCAAGTCCTTGCACTATTGCAAGATGGGATTCTATGGCTGGGGCAACCTATTCCAATAATCGATATTGTGATCCACAAGATAGCAAAGTTACCCTACAAAGGAGTGGACCCTACCAAGGTGTTTGGAGGGAAAAACGGGGAGAAGGAGCTCACTGATAAGATGAAGAAGTAATATCATCTTGTGAAAAATTCACGAGGATACTCTATCATGTCAATTCAAGACAAGGCAGTCTAATTCGTTGCCTAGATCCTCGCAGGAAATATCATGTGGAAGTGTCACACGGACAAAGTTCCAATGTTGGTAGTGTCACTTGCTGTACAATGCGCGAAGGACGTGTAGTATAATTGGTCCAAGTATCTTTGCCAGGAGTTCCTTGTGAATGGTCGAGAAGCCCAAGAAGAAAGCAAGCCATTTCATTATTCTTGTCTTCTCTTGTCCATTGTATTAGTTGCATGGAGGTTTTTGGAGGACAACCAATTTCCTCCACACGAGAAAAATTTGCCTGAGGCAGCGCGGTTCACCTCACTCTGGTCTATGAAGGATGTGGCATGCACCAAGGAAAGAAATATTTTTTGGGTCCTAATGGAGATGGACCTTCGGATAGAAGTTAATCAATGGCCAAGGTTGTCCCCAACCTTGTTTGGGAAATTAATAGCCTACATAGAGTTCAAGGTTGACTTTCACAACATCTCAATCCATGCATGAAAGGACCCAGAAGTAACTTGTTATGTGTTGTCTTATTTAGTGTCTGAGATAGCTGCGTAGGAAGTTGCAGGGTATTTGCCTCTAGAGTGGTGTGAAACTTCAACGTTGGAGGTGGGAACCAGCAAAGCCGCAGAAATCTCTGCTGCATAGAAGTGGAAGGATGTCGCTTAAAAATCCATGTGCAACTTGGCTAAAAAAAAGAAAATGGAGGTTGCTAAGGAAGCTATAGAGAAGGCGCATTTGGAGGTATGATCACAAAACCTAACCTTGACAAGTTATTGATCAGGTAGACCTTGAGTAACTATTTCAAACCAACTTTTGGCTGAGGCTTAACCTCCTGAACTTGAGAGGGCTCTCTCACTAGGTTAAATATTTTGATAATGGATTAGATGGCTAACTCTATGAAACAAATGAAGGAGTGTAAATGATTAAAACACAGTCAATAAACATCCATTGGGCTTATGGAGTCAGAAAATTGTTAGTATGACAACAATATTAGCTAAGCATGGAAGTCAGGGCATCAAAAGTTCAATATATTAGTTAACACATAGAAACATGTAGGAAACACAGTCTACAAATGTATGAAGGAAGTTAGAGCATTGCCAATGAGTTATAAGTATCATACATTCATACTATTGCAAATAAGGAAATGAGGAAAAACATAAAACAAGCCACCATTGAACTCTTTCTGAATCCTAAGAAGTAAAGCCAGTGTCTGTATTCATAAAAACATAATATTCTATAATGACACAATATGAGTGTTTTCTATGAAAATTTCCAACCCTTGGTGCATTACATCTCTTGTCATATATAGAGTTTCCTTACAAGATTAAATTCCTTCCTCCAGTAAGAGGGGAATTCGAATTTCTCTAGATCTGACACCAATTGAACTTTAAATAAAATATTAATTACAACTGACTGTAAACTAACAATCTTAGAGACCTAATTTGATTAGGAGTGTAACTCCTTATCTATGCTGGAAACAACCTTAGCTATGAAAACAAACTCATTCTTTGACATCTATCCCTTTTCATCTTTGGCTTGAGTGATGAATTTAAACTTCATGCTGGCCTTTGATTGCTTGTCCTTTAACTGTCCCTAGATACTAGGAAAACTACCCCTGTTTTTTCTGCTTTGGTCTCCAAAGTGATTCCTCGAATTCTGCTAACCATTTTATCCCTTTTAATAACATGTGATGCCTTGAATTAGACCAAAGGTCCTGCTAATATACTCGTGCTAAGACAAAACCCCTTAGATGCTGGTTGAAGCATGATAATTGTCTGAGCTGCGAAATGACTGTTGTTTTCGTAGCAGAGAGTTTGGAGTTATTAAATGCCTCTCATTCTTTGAATTTTCCTTTGCCTAGTATTCAAAATTTCTGAAGCACAGCTAGTGAAAATTCTGTGTTTTGTGCTAGAAATCTCCTAGTTTTGAATCCTTGTTTCCGTATTGCACATAGTGCATTTTTATGAGTTTGTGCTATGAAAACTCCTAGTTGATTTTGTAGTGCATCCAACTTTAAAACGGTCTTGACACATGACACCTATGAACCAACGTGGGACTAATGATAGTTAAAACAAGATTGTTGACCTTATTTAACAATGGGAACAAGACTTACTATCCTATGTTTTAGACTCCTTAAACAATACAATAGAAATGACTTGACCAAGATTGACTTACAACTTGGAAACCATACAAGTTGTTCAAATATTTTTTAGTGTGATAACAGTGGCTCCACTTGGGATAGTGTGCCCTTGTGGTACACTAAGAACTCATTGTTCCAATGCTTCATCCACTTATGATAAACATAAATTTATTTGACAAACATCCCCTTTAAGCTTCTTGGGCCTTCACCTCGGGCTTAAGCCTTCTATTTCAGCTTGTCATTATTAGAAAAAAACTGATAAAACACATATATACAATGTTATGAGAAACTGATAGTAATTCAACAATGATAATGCTTTAGGAACCTGCCATTAACAGGTCCTCCAACATATGGTCCTCCAACATATGATCCTCCATTAATTTCCTCCAAAATTTAAGTGTTGTTTCCATAGAAAGCAGTAATCTAATAAGGACCTTTCCACAAATTTTCAAACTTACCATGCTTTCCTTTTTCTTTGATTCTAGCCTCCCATTTCAACACTTTGTCATGGATCTAGAAACTAACTTCTTTGATCTTTTTATCAAATGTATTCTTGGTTCTATTTTGACCATGTTGATGACTGTCATATACTTCATTTCTCTTCTCCTGCAAGGCTATCAGCTGATTGATTCTCCTTTGAATGGAATTTGGTTCCTCTTCTAGTCCTTGAATTAGTTTCATTACCGATACTCCAAGTGATGTTGGAAATATAGCTTCAGCACCATACACTAATTCATATGGTGAAGTGCTAATAGATCTCTTTATACAAATCCTATCAGCCCACAAGGCATACTTCAATTTCAAATGCCAAGCTTTCTTATTTTCCTGCATCACCTTTTTAATGATCCTTACAATGCTTTCGTTTGATGATTCAGTAAGACCATTCCCTTGTGGATAGTAAGCAGTAGAGTGTTCAAGAGTAATTTGACATTGGTGAAAAAAGTTAATCATTTTCTTGGACTTAAAATCTTGATCATTATCAGTTATAATCTTCATTGGGTAGCCAAATCTAGACAATATGTTATTTTCTAGAAAAGAGATAATTACTGAATCATTAGCTTGCCTGGTTGGAATCACCTCTATCCATTTGGTGAAGTAATTTGTGGTTGTGAGAATCCAGCGATGTCTTCCTGATGAAGGAGGATGAATTTCTCCAATAAAATCCAATCCCCATTGTTGGAAAGGCACCTCCAAATATATAGGAACCAAAGACAAAGGCACAAGCTTTCTTCTTCCTTCAAAGATTTGACATTCATGAGATGCAGCCACCCTTTTGGAAATGTCTCTCAACATAGTTGGCCAAAAATATCCAGCTCTTAAGATCTTATTTGCAGTAGCTTTCCAATAGTGGTGTCCTCCACAATCTCCTTTACGAAATTCTTCAATCACTTGATCAACTTCTTCTTCAAGGAGACAATTTAACAAAATCCCTCTTACATCTTTCCAAAACAGATTTTGGTCATATACAAAATATCTTAAGGATTTCAGCTTGATAGACCTTGCTTTGGACTTTGTTAAATTGGCAGGAGCTTTATTATGCTGTAGAACAAAAGCCACATCCTTTTATCATTCTGAAACCAAGAATTTGTCATTGATTTGGACCAATTCTTCCTCGCTTTCAGAAATTTCTGAGATTTCTGCATTCAGATTTATGTCAACATAGTCCAAATTTGACTGAGTCATTAGCTTTTCCAAGCCTTGACCCTTCACCAATTTGGTAGGTTTGATGTCAATATCATATTCTAGCAATTTGGCTATCCATTTTCCCCTTTTACCATATGGATCTGCTTGTGATAGAATGTCTTTTATGACAACACTTAGGACATATGCCACAATATGAGAATGTAAAACATAGATTCTGAAATTTTTCATACCTTTCACCAAGGCATAAGCTTGCTTTTCTAAAATATTGTTCTTCAATTCATCATTTTCTAATGTCCTGCTAAAAAAAGAAATAGGTTGTTTAGTACCTTGTTTTCCTTTTTGTAGCATAACTCCAGCAATTGTATTCTTGGAAGCAAATGTAAAAATAAGAAATTCATTGGTAAAATCTAGGCCGATGAGTACCGGTGCTTGCGTAAGTGCCTTCTTGATTTCCTCAAAAGATTTATTTGCTTCAGCTATCCACTTAAAGTCCACTCCTTTCTTTAACATCTTTGTTATATCCTTGACTATCTCAGTGAAATTAGGAATGAATCGCCTAACAAAATTCACCTTTCCAAGAAAAGATTGGATCTCTTTCCTACTTCTTGGTAGATCTACCTTTTGAATTGAATTAACTCTATTAGGATCAATCCTAATTCCTTCTTTAGAAATAATATGACCAAGTAGCCTACCTGATGTTAAAGTAAAGATACTTTTGGTGGGATTAAGAGAAATACCAAACCTTCTACATTTCAGTGGAGTTCTTTCAAGGTGCTTCAAATGATCTTCTTCTCTCTTTGAAAAAACTATGATGTGATCAAGATAAACAACCACTGATTTATCCTTTTCTTCAGCAAAAGAAATATCCATTGCTCTTTGAAAGTTGGCCCCTGCATTCATGAGACCAAAAGGCATCTTGGCATACATGAATGTACCACATGGCATTGTGAAGGCTGTCTTCTCTTGATCATCTGAATGCACAAGAATCTAATTGTACTGTGAGAAGCCATTAAGAATAGACATTCTTTGTGAACCAACAATATTTTGCATAATTATATCCATCTTGGGAAGAGGATAGTTGTCTTTCAGTGAAGCCTTATTCAAATTTCTGAAGTCAATACAAATTCTGATCTCTCCATTCTTCTTCCTAACTAGAACTAAATTTGAAAGCCAATTAGAGAATCTGATTGGGACAATGATTTTGGCATCAAAGAGTTTCTTAATTTCCTTTTCAATTAATGGCATGAGAAGAGGATTAATTCTTCTTAACTTTTGTTTCAAAGGTTTCTCATTCTCTTAATAGGAATAGTATGTTGAATAATAGAGGAATCATATTGTTTTAAATCAGCATAGCTCCAAGCAAAAACATCAACAAACCTTTTCATCATCTCAACATATTTGGCTTTCATATCAGCTGAAAGAAACTTTGTGATTTTAATCATCTTAGGTACAACTGAAGTCCCTAAATTGCAGCTCTCAACTTCCTTCTCATCAGCCAGTATCTTTGGGGATTTGAACACATCATTTTGATCGAATAACTTCTCAAGAGGAATAAGACCTTTTCGATTTTTAATTGTAAGACTTCATAATTCTTTTTTGATTTAACAAACATGTTTTTTTGATCCACTTGAGTGCTTTCAAATTCTTCTTTTAATTCAATGAAATTCTTTACCTGTTGATCATCTTCAAAGACTTGCCAATTGGTGATGTTATTTGGTATAGCTGGTCAATGACAAACTTCCACATTATACTTTTGAGAAGAATGGATAGGAATGACAAACAAACTTGCGGAAACAGCAAGTGAATCTGCAATGGAGTTTTGGTCTCTAGTTTTGATAGTGAAAGAATATGCTTGAAAATTTTCCAACTTATCTAACACTAGATTTCTATATCCTCTAATTCTTACATCCTTGGTTTGATAAGCACCTTCCACTTGTTTAATAACCAATTCAGAATCTCCAAAAATGTAAATGCTTCGAGCCTTCATCTTTAACAAGACTTCTAAGCCCAAAATTAGAGATTCGTATTCAGCCATATTATTTGTGCAATCAAAGTTTAGTTTGTAAGATTAAAAATTACTTTCATCACTTGGACTTGTGATCCAAATTGTAGCTCTTGCCCCTTCCTTTCCTATTGATCCATCAAAGTACAAAAACCACCATCTCTTCATCTCTTTCTCATTTCCTTGCTGATTTTTTGAGTGTTGATTTTCTGAATGCATCTCTTCTGATCCACTATCAAATGACTCATTGAGAAGAATGCCAGATCCAAGTTTAGTATCAAATGAATAAATAGGAAAGTTTTGAGGTTTGTCTTTGCTACTTACCATATAGGCCATTCTGGTCTCCCAATACAATCTCCTTTGCTCACCAAAAACAGGGATGGTAGCATAAGTAAGGTCCATCTGCATTGTGCCTTTGATTTGTTCTTCCCATGATCTTGACAGCAGCATCCCAAACTTTGGCGAAATGTCAGCCACAACAATGTCCATGACAATTGTCTTTGTTGGGATTTGTGTTAGACCAACAACAAAATCTTTGATTAAATCAATGCATTGGACTCTTTTTGAATCGAAAGAGAATAAATCCTTATATGGTCTTCTTACCTGTAATCCTAACCTCTCCATGATTACCTTAGGCATAATATTATGAGAAGCCCCCGAATCCAACATAACATTATGTAAGGTCATATCATGAATACTAATGCTTACATAGAAAGGAGGAAATTCTTCATTCTGATCATCTTCAAGCCTTGGACCCAAGTATATAGTAGGATTATCTTCTTACACAGTTAAGATATTAGCATCTCCTAGTGTGAATTTAGCATCTCTGCAATCTTATGTATTTATCTACCTTGAGAATTTCACGAAAAGGGACTGATATTTTGATTTTTTCAATTTCATTCTCAAGCTTGAAAACAAAAACAGTTTTCTCAACTTCTTTGATAGGAAATGGAGGTTGAATTTCCTTTTTACCAAGAAGAGAGTCATTTTTACCTTTAACAACCTTTTGGGTATCCTTTTTGGCTTCAACTATCTTTGAAACATCCTTCTTGGGTTGTGTTTTGTTTGCAATAATTGGTACATTTCTATTTATGAGATTGTACTATTTTTTCATTTCAAATATGGCATGTTGATACCCCTTTAAATAATTTGAAGACTCTTCTCCTTGTTTGGTCAAACTTGACTCATCATGTTCTTCCTTAGTCAAAAAATCCCTAAAATTTCTTCATCAAGACAATGGATAGATTATTCAGGAATCTTAGGTTCATCTTCTTCATCAACCAGATTCTGCTGAAAAGGAGGTCTCACTGGAGGATTAGGTTGCTGATTCCTATTTCACTTGGTATTTCTTGGTTTTGAGGTCTCCTAAATTGAGGATTTCTAAATTGAGGCTCATGTTTCATAGGAGGAGCAAAGGTGTTTCCAAGAGCTAACCTATCCATCAGCTTCTCCATGGTCTTCATCATTGAATCTATCTTATCTTCAGGAGCTGAAGAGGAAGGTTTCTCTTCTTCTATCAATTTAGCTTTTCCCATATTTGATTTTTTAGCAGCAACCATGTTTACTTCTACTTTTATTGCATCATTCTGCATATCAACAAGTGTAGCAGAGTCTCTCTCTAAGCAACAGAGAAAAAATAGAATCAATTGCTTCAGCATATCTCATTTGTGCTAAAGCTTCTAGAGGTTTTAAGCGAGTTGGGATTGAATTAAACCAAGGATAATTTTAGGGGCGAATGTTCGCCCTTTGGCGAAATTAAGGGGTTTTAAATTTTTAGTGGGCGAATATTTTGTATCATAGTACATTTTTACAAATCACCTCAAATAGCCCACCTTATTTTAAGGGAGAGGGTAAAAAAGGTAAATTTAGCCCTTGAAATTAGGATTTACAACCTTCCATTCGCCCATTTTCAAGAATAGGTTTTATTTAAGTGAATCCATTCACCCATTTTCAAGAATAGGTTTTATTTAAGTCAATCCTATGGGCCAAATACCATATTTATAAAAAAGATATGGTAAATTAATAAAAATATAAATAAATGAGAGGTATGGTAAATAAATAAAACATTTTTTATATTTACTCCATAAGTCACCTTATATACATGTAAGGGTGTAAACAAATAAAAATATAAGTAAAGTGGAAGTATGGTAAATAAATAAAACGTCTTTTATACTTACTCAAAAGGTATGGTAAATAAATAAAAATAAAAATAAACTAGACGTATGGTAAATAAATAAAACCTCTTTTTATATTTAGTCCATAACCCTCTTTCTATTTAAGAAGGTTAAAAAAAAAAGGTTTTATTTAAGTGAATCCTATTGGCCAAATACCATATTTATAAAAGAGGTATGGTAAAGTAATAAAAATATAAATAAACAAGAGGTATGGTAAATAAAT
>APFE030560198.1:114780-151296 GCA_000404065.3 Pinus taeda
TTTTTCCTATATACCATGGAGATTCGCCCATTTATTATATTTATAAATTTAGGGGGGGTTCTTAAAATTTTCCTTGAATTAAACACTTTGTTAAACCTCTTTAAGAAGTTTTGAATGGTTTCATCAGGTGCCCTTCTAAGGTTATTGTACTCGGTAAGAGCTTGAACCAGATTAGTTCTATTTCCCCATTTCCTTAGAAAGCTATCTTCAAACTCTACCCAATTATGAATGCTTCCAGGTGGGAGGGCTTTAAACCATTTTCTAACTTCCCCGATAAAGGTTTGTGCAAATAATCTTAGCTTCACATCCTCATCATCAACTTCCTCTCTGTCAGCAAAATCATTGAATTTGTATACATGTACTTCTGCTGTGATTTCTTCATCACCACCCCATGTTAGAATTCTTGCAGTATATTTGTTAGGAATGTCATGCAAAACAACAAGGAGTGCAAGTGGAGCATACCTAGCAGGTATGACCATTATTAAAGGAGGAAAAGCAGTGACAGGAACAAAAGGGACAGAGGATGAAGAACTGATATGAGGAGGTCTACTTGGTGTCTGAAAGCCACTAGGAATAGTAGAAGAAAAATATGAGGTACTAATATGAACAAGACTACTTGGGCTCTGCAAACTAGTGATAAATGTACTCCAATCGGGAAGGGGTAAACCAAATTTAGATCTAAGCAAGACTTCAAAAGGATCAAGTTCTTTCAGTTTATCTAAGGCTTCCCTTTCTAACAATAATTCATAAGTAACTACTTCCCAAAATTCCTCTTTATCTTCTTGTGATACTAAGGCTGAGGTATCAATTCCTCTCTTTTGCAAATCTAAAATAATTCCAATGAACACTTCTTCATTTTCTGATCTAAATAACACCTCATGAATTTTGTCATCTACTATTTTGTCCTCAGGACTTCTTGAGAATTCAAAGAGTAAATATTTTGAATAAGATGGAGTACCTGGTGTTTTAGTAAATCTTTGTCTGCTCCTTGAAAGAGTGATGGGATTGTCCACAATAGTAGGTGGATTTGGGTCAGGATTGCTCCATTTATATCTCCCTCTTGAAGCCACCTTTAAAAATTTGAAAATGTATCGAGTCACCAAGGTAGATTGCAACCTCAAAAATTTTTTTGAGCTCCTGCTACCTTCAGAACTTCATCTTCTTGATTTCGGGAATGAATAATCTTCAGGCTCCCGGCAAACACACCAAAATGTTATCACAAAGCCTAATCTTGACAACATGTTGATCAGGTAGACCTTGAGTAACTATTTCAAACCAACTTTTGGCTGAGGCTTAACCTCCTCAACCTGAGAGGGCTCTCTCACTAGGTTAAATATTTTGATAATGGATTAGATAGCTAACTCTATGAAACAAGTGAAGGAATGTAAATGGTTGAAACACAATCAATAAACATCCCTTGGGCTTATGGAGTCAGGAAATGCTTAGTATGACAACAATATTAGCTAAACATGGAAGTTAGGGCATCAAAAGTTCAATATATCAGTTAACACATAGAAACATGTAGGAAACACAGTCTACATATGTATGAAGGAAGTTGGAGCATTGCCAATGAGTTCTAAGTATCATACATTCATACTAATGCAAATAAGGAAATGAGGACAAACATAAAACAAGCCACCATTGAACTCTTTCTGAATCCTAAGAAGTAAAGCAAAGTCTGTATTCATAAAAACATAATCTTCTACAATGACACAATATGAGTGTTTTCTCTGAAAATTTCCAACCCTTGGTGCATTGCATCTCTTGTCATATATAGAGTCTCCTTACAAGCTTGAATTCCTTCCTCTAGCAAGAGGGGAATTCGAATTTCTCTAGATCTGACACCTATTGAACTTTAAACAAACTATTAATTACAACTGACTGTAAACTAACAGCCTTAGAGACCTAATTTGACTAGGAGTGTAACTCCTTATCTATGCTAGCAAAAACCTTAGCTATGAAAAAAATGCAATCTTTGACATCTTTCCCTCTTCATCTTTGGCTTGAGTGATGACTTTAAACTTCATGTTGGCCTTCGATTGCTTGTCCTTTAACTGTCCTTGGATACTAGGAAAATTTCCCTTGTTTTTCTGCTTTGGTCTCCAAAGTGGTTCTGCGAATTCTACTAACCATTTTATCCCTTTTAATAACATGTGATGCCTTGAATTAGACCAAAGGTCCTGGTCATATACTCTTGCTAAGACAAAACCCCTTAGATGTCGGTTGAAGCATGACAATTGTCTGAGCTACAAAATGACTGCTGTTTTCGTAGCAGAGAGTTTGGAGTTATAAAATGCCTCTCATTCTTTGAATTTTCCTTTGGCTAGTATTCAAAATTTTTGAAGCGTAGCCAGTGCAAATTCTATGTTTTTTGCTACGAAATCTCCTAGTTTCAAATCTATGTTTTCATAGCACACATAGTGTATTTTTATGAGCTTGCACTACGAGAACTCCTAGTTGATTTCGTAGTGCATGCCAACTTTAAAACAGTCTTGACACACGACACCTATGAACCAATGTGGGACTAATGATAGTTAAAACAAGATTTTTGACCTTATTTAACAATGGGAACAAGACTCTATCCTATGTTTTAGACTCCTTAAACAAAACAATAGAAATGACTTGACCATGATTGACTTACAACTTTGTAACCATACAAGTTGTTCAATTTTTAATTTTTTTTAGTGATAACAAGAGGAAGAGCGTGCTATTAAAGAGAAGGCAGAGAAAGAATGGAAGGATGCTAAGTAGAGCGGGAAGTCTACTTTGCATCATACTTACGAGAAAGATATATTAGAGCAAGGAGGAGGCAGCGGTGGAGAGCAGAACACTCCTTTCATCTTGAAGAAGCGCAGACAAGAATAGATGGGTGGACAATGGAAGAAGCAAAAGTTTGATAAGCAGACACATATTGATCCCATGGTACTAACAAAAGGCTTTCTCGATGAGATTGGTGACAAGATACAAGACACGACAACAAAGGTGCTTCAACAATTTGAGTAGCAATACATGCAGATGCTAAGCAACATCTAGAAGGATCTGCGCGAGCTACAGATCTAGGTGAACAATATTTAGGTAGGTTTCGAATAGGTGAGTGAAGCAAAAGTGACCCTGACACACAGAAGTGCCACAGTACCAGAGATTGAATGGACTCTAGATCTCAGAGTCATTTCTCTGCGAGAGGGGTCAGTCCATGTGGAATCAAACGAGGATCACATTTTGCTCAACATAGTGAAGGATATGGGAAGGAACCTAGTCACTCCGCCGCTCCAGACCCTTCATGCACTGCATCATAGGGTCTCAAAAGAATTGAAGGTCAGAGAACAATTCGCGTTCATTGTCGTCAGTGAGTTTAAATTCAACAATGATCATCTTTTCATAGAAAAAACTCAGGCACTAAAGGAGTAGAAGGAATAGCAGACACAACACCAGAACCTGGTAACAAAAGTTAAGAAGGCATTCAAGTCAGTGCCTGAGCTAAATATTCCAAAGGATGCAAATTCCTCAGCCAAAGTGAGGAAATTGGCTGTTGCAGTGTGTGTGTCAAAGGAGAAAATAGATAAGGTGACTTTTGATTTTCAAATGAAAATAGTTGAGTTGTAGTTCAATTTACAACTGACCACACCACCAAAAGTTTGGGAACAAAGAGGCCCAGCTATAAAAGAGTCCATGAGTCAATTAGATGTCACAGTTTACGGTTGCAACTAGTTATTCACTCAGGCAATGGGACTATGGGATACACTGCAGAAGGATACTACATTGCAATAACTGAACACAGAGACCACTGGAGTGAAACAACAATATGATGAGATTAGTACCATGACACGGATGTTGGCACCAGTCCAGTGCTTCACACGCTTGTAGGAAGGCAAGGGAAAGTTGATACAAACCTAGGAGTTGCAGAAAACGTAGTCCTTGCTATGAGATCGCCTTTAGCGCTAGACAGAGGAAGCCAGCCAACTTTCACATAACATTCATGAGAAGTTGAAGGCCATGCAACAGACCCAGTGGACTATGCAACTTGTAGTAGAGGGGCCAACCACTGAGAAACTAGTCTAGGAGGTACAACAAGTAGCATAACAGAGTACCGCAGAGCTTCAGACATTGACCAAGGCATTCAGTGATCTCCACTAGCCAGTGGAACAACCAGTCGGAATGACTCGAGGGTGAGTCATGATATTTGTGTTGGTGGCTTGTTGGGATGGGGTCCCGAGGGTTAGAATTGAGTTAACTTCGTCATTTTTGTAAAGAATTTTGTAAAAGATGTAAAGTCTCCTTGCAATGTGGATGCGGAGCATGCATATAGATAAGAGTCAAAGGGGTCTTCGCCCCTTGTTTTTGGTTGATTTTGAAGACTCACCCATGATCCGGGGGCCATGGTATTGTATTAGGAAGATATAAGTAGTTGAGTCTTAGCGAGTCCTAGAGATAACTTTGGATGGATATTTGGGTAATTTGAAGAGTTTTTGTTGTCTTGAGCAAGAACTAAGGCAGGAAGGCTTTGCTTCCTACACTTAGGTAGAGAAAGGAAGGCTCGTGTAGCTGAGCTTGCAGGAGGCCTGGATAGAGTCCACCGTTGAATGCGCGGTCCCCACAACTATGTGCGTAGGGTATAGAGTCTATAATCTGTGAATGAAAGATCAATAAAGACCACTTTTTGAAGAATTACTATGTATTTCTGTTGAATCTGTTTATATTATATGTTTTCGATGACTGATATGTTTTCTTAATTATTGAATGAATGCTACGTGAACTCACTAAACCTATCTTAATAATGTATGAAATGAATGCTTAGCCACTTTCATGAATTTACAAGCTATTTCTATTATGTTTTCTAATGAATTAAGTTAATCTACATGAACTCTGATCTAGGGCTTTTTTTTTATGTGCAAAAGTAGGTGAATCAACTATTTAAGGTCTACAAGGACTAATCATGGACCTTCACGAAGGTCTATAGCTACTTTAACTTATATACAGTAACAATAACTAGAATTCCATCAGTCTACATGGTGGAAGATCTAAGGTACTGGAAGACATCACACTAGTCTCTAGATGCAGAAACTTGGTTCTTGCATCCCCCAATACTGCTTCAGGTGAGACTGCAGCCTGCGCTACGTGGTTTGTTTTCGAAAGGGCTAGTGGTGTAGGGTTTTGTTGGTCAGCACAAATAATTTTGAACCTGGGTTAGGTCCCCCTAAGCCACCTCCACATCACACACCTACACCTACACCTATACCTCTTCCTCCACCTCCAATATTCAACTTGGTCAGCATGATGAAGATCTGCATATTCAAAGGTCTGGGGACAAAATACCTGAACACACTACAAGAGAAAATGACATTGTTGAGGGGTGAAAAATGTCACCGTAAGCTCAATGGTGATGGTCAAAAGAGCGTTCATCACAAAAAACTGAACGTCACCAAAGGTGGTGTTTCCAAAAGTATAGGTGTTATGGTGACATTCAAAGTCCATCACCAATAATGATTTATAACGACGGATAATGAACATCACCATTTCATGTGAGAAATGGTGACAGACCGTAGCTTCGATCACCAAAAACTGAACGTCACCAAAGGCCACATCACCAAAAGTATAGGTGTTATGGTGACATTCAAGGTCCCTCATGAATATTGATTATAATGACAGATAATGACCGTCACCATTTCATATTAACTACAATCATTTATTGCGATGGATGTTTCATGGCCATCACTATTGGTGCATATATATAGTGAAGTTTGTTGACCGTCACAAAAAGACCCATTGCCAAAAGTATAGGTGTTGTGGTGGCATTCAAGGTTCGTCACGAATAATTACTATAATGATGGTTAATCACCGTCACCATTTCATATCAACAATGATTTATGGTTACAGACCTTTCATGGTCGTCACAATTGATGTGTATATATGGTGGCATTCTTTGATCGTCACCATTTAATATTTTGGTGAGGGTCAAAAGATGTCACCATAAGCTCATTAGTGATGGGAAAAAGAGCCTTCATCACAAAAAATTGATTGTTGTCATTCCATATGGATATCAGGGCAAGGTGGAATCGAACCACCAACCTCCTGCTTGTAAATCAGATGCTCTCCCATTGAGCTAGCACCCTTTAAATAATTAGACTTTTAAAAATTAGACCTTGAAACTTCATAAATTGTAAATTCTACAACTTTCAATAAATTAAAGTCTCATAAATATTTTACTAGACAAGAAAAGCAACATCGAAGCTGCAGGTCCCTACCTAATGGTTATCGAAGTTATGAAATGTGGGTGGAGGGAAATAAAGTTACATATAAGAGAATCAATATGTTAAGTTGAATATTCAGTTAGAAGTGAAACTCTGAAGACATATATAATCTATAAATGACCTATAACTAGAAAATGCACCAAATATTGCAAAGGAAATGTCATAACTGGATAACATATGGAAGAAGAGAATTTATGAAGATAGATTCAATATGTTATAGGTTGAGTGAAAGAAAATTCTTAATGTTGTTGTTGGGTGTTTAGATATTTGAATGATATCTAAACTTCTATGAAAATGTAACATGGATCTCCAGAAGCCATGAACGACATAGGAATACTATATATATATAATATAAATATATATAATATATATATATATATTCCCCCTTCACATAAACTGACATGCAATTTGGAATTTCACAATTTCGCACTGAAAACAAAACAACAACCAATAAATAATTTTTTTTGACTTGGACAGAAAGAAATAGCTTCACCTTCATTCTTGAGGTACTTCTGTTTACTTGAATTTGACTTGTGACATTCTTTATCTAAAAAAGAATCAAAATGATCACTAGTATTAAATTCATCCAACATGGACCTTGGAGATCCCAATAACATCTGCGTTTTTCTTGCAATGCCTGAAAACCATGGAGATCCATGTCGATAGTAGAATAAGATGTGTGTTTGTTGCTCAAGAACACATTGCTTAGTAACCATTGTTACCTGACAGAAACAAAAAAGACAACACAATATCAACGTACACAAAATCCCCTACCAAAATATAATCATGACTTACCTAAGAAGTCTAAAAGATGTTCTTAATTAATAAATTTTGTATTTGGAAATTTGGTTTCTTTATATTTAAAAAAGACTACGTTTCACAACACTTCTGTCTATTTATCAAGGCAATTATATCATAGCATATGTCACATGGTAGAAATATACAGTACCTAAAGTAAAAAGACAAATTTTCTCAGGAAAATAGATTTAGAAAAGAGCTTTGAAAACTATATGTTTGTCATCAAAGCTTTAATTAGTTTAACAACAAACTATTTGGAGTTTGAAAATCAAAATCATTCATAGGAAACAAACAGGACAATGGCCAAAGTCACTATTCATACAAATAAATCTACAATCACTATTGCCATTGTAAATAACTGAAATTTGGGCAGTGGTCTAATAGTTAGAGCTTATATGCAGGGAAGACTTGTCAATACCATCATTTTTTTCCAAGGTTTGTTGTGTCTCTAGATCTAGATTAGATAGCTTTCTATTCTGAAGTTCTACCTTTCAAGTATTTATTTCTAGCTCACCATTTAAAACACAATTCTACCACTCCATTTGAATTTGTTTTGTCAAGAGAATTGGCAGGATGTTCCCATCCTCTATTTTACATCAATCAATAACCATCCATCAATTACAAGTTGTCATTACTAGTTTCTTTCATCAAAATGTTGATATGATTATCAATATATAGTGATAATGGTTGTAAGGTGACATGAAATAGTCCATATCTAACTCACAAACTGTACCTATGTATGCTTCAAGACTGAACTCATAGGCTTGTAATTGAACTCTTATAACCACGAAATTAATTCATGCATTATCAAGCAATATTATTAGTGATATATTGCCTTATAAAATATTATGCCTCATACCTTGAATTTGACCTACATTTAAGCATTTCAATCATAAGAGGCACTAACCTTAGATAAAATGGGAAACTGAGTTAGGGACTAAGATTTTCCACCCAGCCATAGATTGGGCAGCATTGTGATATTTCTTGCTGCCCAATCACCCTCAAGCTAGATTCCAAGGCATAACAAGGTTGCTCAAGAATGACAACAATCAAGAATCCAAGGAAATATCTTCACCCCAAGCTGTCAAGGGGAAATGTTGAAGATACAGTTGAATTCATCGACAAAATGTTTGATTGGGATTTTGTGTCTTGGAATGCAATCATTTCATCTATTTTCCATCAAGGCGACAATAAGGAGACTCTGAAGCTTTACCTTTAGATGAAGCTTACAACTTTAAGGCCAAACTAATTTATATTGGCAAGTGGTATAAATCCACGTTCCAACTTCATGTGTGTGCAGTGTGGTGTGCAAGTTCAAGATAAGGTAATCAAAGTGGGATTTGAATCAAATGCCTTTCCAGAGCTTTCTCTTATTGAAATGTATGTTAAGTGTGATAGAATGGAGGATGCAATCCAAGTGTTTGATCACATCTGTGTGCCTAATGCTTTCACACAGAATTCTTTGGTTGTTGGATATGCCCAGTGTGGTAGGTTAGAGCGTGCAAGGTAATTGTTTGATATGATTCCTGAGAGGGATGTGGTCTCTTGGAGTACATTTATTGGGATGTACACACAACATGGTTATAGTGAGGAATCCCTCCAACAATTTCGTGAAATTCATAGGTCTAGCATGAGGCTGAATTATATTACCTTCAATAGTTCCCTCAATGCTTGTTACCTTATGCTCCATTGAGCAAGGAAGACATCTACATGGCTTGCTAATCATAAGTGAACTTGAATTGGATGTCTTCTTTGGGAGTTCCCTTGTGGACTTGTATACTAAATGTGTTGGAGTATATATGATGCACACCTTCTATTTGATAAAATGATTATGTAACATGTCATTTCATGGACATCAATCATTATGAGTTTGGCACCTTAGGGAGTGAAAACTAATTATTTGATACAATGCCTACAAGTAATGTGGTTTCTTGGAATGCAATAATGGAAACATATGCTTAGGTTGGGTATGGTGAGAAAGCCCTACATATTTTTTTGAGAAATGTTTTTGGCAATAATGAAGATAGATTGGGTCACCTTTGTTAGTGTTTTAAGTTCATGTGGCCATTTATAAACTTTGAAGTAGGGCAGGAAATTCAATGTACACACTATCAGAAGTGAAGTCGAGTCAAAATGGGAAGCCACCTGACTTGTAGACTACCATACACATCAAACTGGTGGGCGATGCAATCTGATGAAGGGTAGCTGGTGTGGGGTTTGAACCTGCAACCTACCAACGAAAACACTTGCATATGAGTTTGCAACCGAAGTGGTATTCCTAGTGAGAGATTAGAGTTTGCAAGGGAAGTGTTTGTTAAAATTCCACTAAGAATATGCATTGAGGTAGTACAAATGGTCTCCCTCTAAATTTTTCTCCCCAAGTTTAACAAAGGGTCGATCAGCTGCACAACTAGCACCAAATTCCTCTATTTTTAGAGGTTCAATTTTATTTCAAACTACTCAAAGCTCAAACATATCTCTTCTCTTATTAAATATCCACTTAAGAGGTCATATGATTACCGCAGCTTATCAGTTTACAATTTGGCACATAGCAGTTGCCAGGAATGTTTACGAAGATCCAAAATCATTGTAGTCTCTTCTAGCCTTTTCAAAGAAACCTTTCACCCAGTTGTTAATATTTCTGTTTAGACAAAAAGGAAGACCCCCTCCTCAGGTCTATATTGTATTTTGTTATTGGAATGGTTCATGGCTATTGTCAAAGCATTGCAAGATTTGGCAGATTGGTAAAAATATGTGCAAAATAAATGTTTTATTGCACTTTGCAGAGATATGGACTTGAATTCCATCTGTGTTAGGAGCCTATACTACTAGTGTAACCCCTTATTGTTATTAGTACAACTCCCTTATTACTTTGTTGTGCCCATGTAGTCCCCATATTGCTAATATTTTTCCCTTACATTATTATTGTTATGTCAGCTCTGATTATATTATGACCCCTTAGACTCCTATATATAGAAATGAGGTCTTGTCATTTTAAAATCTAAGAATTGTTCATTTGTGTAATGTAAAGGAGGTTGCCCCCTCGAAGAGGCTTATTTCTAAGGTGTTGATCTATATCTTCTATATTTTTGTGCGCTGGTTTTATAACATTTGGTATCAGAGCTTTGGATTCTAGGGTTTCACTACTCCAAACAGGCCATCATGGTATTTTCATTATAACTTGTTTTCTGCAACGTTTCAAAAGAAAAAAAGAAAAAAAACCCATTTGAGACGAAATTGTGTTGAACGTTGGGTCCAAACTTCAGATATTGTCTCTCTATAATTTTAGAGATATGATCTGAGGAATTTAGGGTTTTTGTGAGCTCCAAAATTTCATCTAAAATATACCATCGTGGAATGTTTGCGATTACATTTTCACTACGAAGTTTCAGAAGCTAAAAAAAAACCCATTTGAGAAGAAATTGGTTTAAACCTTAGGTCCAAATTTTGGATCTTAGCTCGCTAGATTTTTAGATATATGATCTAAGGAGGTTAAGATTTGTGCAGACTCCCAAATTACATCCTCAACAGGTGACCTTGGGAAAATCGTCATAACGTTCTCTCTTAGCATCAGATTGAAATTTCGTAAGAAGTTACAGAAGGAGGACGGACTTTATTTTTTTTGGATATAATTTTTAAAACCTAAGGTTGAAACAGTGACATGTGGCACATCGTACAAGTTCACTCTATTGAACTAGTCTACAATTAGGTCATCGCAGAAGATTGGGAATAAATCTTTCTTCATGAATCCAATTGTGATCAGACTTGTAGAGTTGGAAAGAGGACTCGGGGGGCTATTATAGGTCAAAATTTCAGAACTTGAAGATTTAAAAAGATCGAACTCCTCAAATCAAGAAAAAGATAGATGAGGAAGTTTGATGGCAAGGATCCGGTAAATTGGATACTACAAATGGAGAAATATTTTGATCTACATGGTGTACCACTGTTACAAAAGGTACGTACTGCATCTAATTATTTAGAACAAAATCAATTTTTATGGTATAAAGGGCTTTGTTCTCGTAAACCACTTGTCACGTGGTCAATTTTCACAGAGTAAATGATAACACATTATGAGGATACCAAGAACAACACCTTATTTAGCCAATTGATAAATCTCAAACAAAAGGGTTCAATGGCAGAGCACATTGAGGACTTTCAAAAATTGAATATAAGGGTAAATGATATTCTAGAGAAGCAAAAGATAAATAGTTTTATCTATGCCATGGAAGCTAATATCAATGGTATGAAAGCATATTGGAAGAAAGGCATGGAAGATTTGAAGAAAGACATGGAAGGTTTGAAGGAAGGTGGGAAAAATCTACTATAAGAAAGGCATTCTAATGACGAAAAGGATCAAGAAATTTCAAAAGAAGAGGATATACACCAGGAACAACCCTAAATAAAGAACAAATGAATTTGACCATATCTTGTATTGCAATGGAAGGAATTACCACTCCTCAAACTCTCAATATAGAAGGACATATAAAGAAGAAGAAGGTTCAAGAAGTGAAATATCAGGAAGAAAAATATCAAGAAACATCAAAAGAAAAGGATGTTTACCAGGAACCAATCCTAGAGAAAGAAGCAATGAATTCTACCATATCTGGTAATGCATTGGTTGGAATTACCACTCCTCAAACTATAAATATTGAAGGACATATCAAGAAGAAAAAGGTAATAATGTTGATTGATTTGGGTAGTACCCAACATTTTACTCATTGTAAGATAGCTAAGGAATTGAATTGCTTCCTACATCCATCACCAAAGGGTCAAGTGATGGTTGTAAGTTGAGGAACCATAAATTTCTCTTGAATGTGCCATAATATCAAGCTATCCATGGCAGAATATGTATTGAGTATCCCAATTCTTTCAATTCCAATGGGTGGTATTGATGTTGTATTACCAGTCCAATGGCTACAACCCTTGGGTACAATATCTTTTAATTTTCAAGAAATTTTCATGAAATTTTCTTTGGAAGGAAAGGAATTTGAATTAAGGGGTATCATAGGGAAACCAAGAAATATAATTAGATCTAACAGAATGAAAAGGCTTCTAAAGAAAGAACAATGAGGCGTAATTGCACAATGATGTTTGCTAAAGGTTCCCACATGGAAATCATCTATTTCTCCATATCTCCAAAAATTCTTGGACAATCATTCCAAGGTATTTGAGACTCCCAAGGGTCTCCCACATATTTGTGATAATGATCATGCTATTCATTTGATTCAAGGAAGTGTTCCTCCAAGCATCAGGCCTTATAGATATCCATATGCCCAAAGAAGTGAAATTGAACATATGGTTGCCGAAATGGTAGAGGTTGGTATAATTATTCAACCAAATTTGATAAACAAAGAAAGGGATGAATGAAAGAGTGGTGAAGTAGGGTGGGAACTCATTCAAAAGTTACCAAAAATCTCAGTTCCAACAATACTACTAGAGTTTGACAAGGAAGGAAAAATCATATTGGAACCTCAAACATTCATAGAACTGAGACGTTGATAGCTACGAAATCGATCAATTTCAGAGTATCTCATCAAGTGGAAGAAGTTACCCACTGAAGATTCCACATGGAAGGATGAAAAATTTATACATAAGCATCAAGAAATACTCAGGCATTGAGGACAACACTTTTTGAAGGAGAGGTGCATGTTAGGTCCCTATACTAATAGTGTAACCCATTATTGTTATTAGTACAACCCCCTTATTATGTTGTCGTGCCCATGTAGTACCCATATTGTTATTACTGTGCCCTTACATTATTATTGTTATGTCGGCTATGATTATATTATGACCCCTTAGACTCCTACATATAGAAAGAAGGTCTTGTCATCTGTATCATCTTAGAATTGTTCATTTGTGTAATGTAAAGTAGGTTTCCCCCTCGAAGAGGCTTATTTCTAAGGTATTGATCTATATTTTCTATCTTTTTGTGAGCTAGTTTCATAACAATCTGCATCAGTGTAACTACTTCTTGGTTCTGGTGCAAACAAACAGATTATTAGAGTGGAACTTGAATTCTGGCACTTGTATCAGAGTGGCGGTTTCCTGATATTTTATATTGTGAATGGGTGACTGAAATCTAGGACTCTTGGCCTGCATGCAAAAATATATCATTTCAAGGATTTGGTGATATACCGAATGTGTATATTGTAGACTAGGATGTATACGTAGTAGTTTTTGGGATTCGACAATTAAGCGTTATTCATGTCTTCTTGACCCAAATACAAGAGGTTTGAACCCACATGTCCAAAATGTCATTTTCGGTATTTGGATAGGTATGTAGTATGTATATGTAGTAGGTTGAGTAAATATATATGACATATACTTGGTGGTTGTGGACATAAAATGAAGTACTAATCAAGAACACTATGAAAGATGGGCTACTACAGTGTCTAAGCAATTATTCAACCTCTTGTCTTGTGGAGAACCAACAAAAATTATAGAAAAAAAAGAAGGTATGAACAAAGAAATTGAATGGATATATATTTTGAGCCATGATTGTCCTACTTTTGGGTTGATTTGATATGGACCATTGTAGACTTTTCAATTGAATGAAGTAGTGAAGCTGAAAGGGTAAGTTTAGAGTAGGTAATGAGCATAGGATGAATGCTACCATCATATTGGGTGCAAAATCTTCCCATACCGGCTTTAAAACCAGGTGGATACACAAAACATACATGGGTATTTTTTTATTTATTTTGATAGGTAAGCACCCATGGGGGATTTGAACCAGTGACCTATTGCAAGGAGTCCCTTAACAGTGCACCCATTCACTGTCAATCCAAAACCTCGTGGGCTAACATACATGGGTATTTTCTTTGTTATTATGGGAAGTATATATTGTCTTAGCATGGCTTAAAATGATTTGGTAACTTTCAAGACAAATGAGTATTAGCCTTTCCTATCTTGTTATTCTGGCATTTTGGGGTTTATGGTTGCCTTAGTGTTGGCTTATATGGGCCTGACCCAAGTTCGGAAGAGTTATTTAGCCAAACGAATCCCGCAGCTACTGGCCTTTTTGGCAACAGCCCGCAGAGCATGAATTGAGGTCTCACCCGAGGTAGTAGGGGAGGGTGATGGAACTAGGTTTCCGCACCCTTGGGATATCTTGATGTGGTCTGGAAGGTTCACACATCATTTCGTGGATTCGTGCCTCTCTGCCTCATGTAGATCTGGATTCAGGAAAATCCTTACTACTTATTAAGATTAGATTTCCTTTTTATGGTCTTTAAGCAAACATTTAACAGAAATAACTAGTTTGTGCACCTAGTAAAAAGACAGATTTACATAAACTCATAACATAAGCATACACACTTAGATCAAATAGTTATATGAACCATAAATTAGCCAGATCCACAATAATTTAGATTTAACACAGAATTTTAGAATCAACTTATCTTCATTCACTTCCTTCACCAACACATCTAGATCCACCGTGCGCATTCAGCTGCAGGGGTCCGCGCACACAGTTACAGACTCTACTAAGCCTCTACGCACATAGCTGTAGATCCTTTATCTATCTAACAACACCCTTGACTCAGAATTACAGATGCTTCAAGACTTCGTTCTTCAAAAACCCATTACATTCCAGATCCAAAAGTACATACCAAAAAACTGACTTCTATCCATAGAGCCTCATTCTCTTTATACATTGCCATGGTCCGCAGACCATGGGAAAGCTGAATTATTTCCTATTATTAAACAATATTTTTGGGTGGAAAAATCTTTGACTAGACTCATTTACAATTCATGCTTCACGCACTTCGCGGAGTCCTTACCATACCTTTCCCAAAATTGCGGGCTTTGAGCCCAAGCACTATTACGCGGGCCATCTACTACCCAATAGTCCCTTAACACAATCATCGTGACTCATCCTGAGTCACTCGGCTGGTGTGGTAATCTTCACGCGGAGGTCATTCAACAATTTATGTGCATCACTTGTGCTTGCAACACACTCGGCCGCTAGCTTCTATACCTGTTCTATGTGAGCCATTGATGCATCCGTATCACTTGGAGTTACCTGTTCGGGATCACATATTGCCTGCATGTGCTCTAACTTTCCTTCTATGGCTATGGAGACTACGAATGCTTCATCAATCCAAGGTTGGATGCCTTCCTTAAGCACTGCCTCCTTTTGCCATGCAGCATCAACTTGTGTCTTGAGAGCCTACGCCTCCTGCATTTTAGCCAACTATTGCATGATAGCAACTGTCTACATAGTCCCTTGGATTGTGTCATAAGCTTGCTGCAACTCCCGTGCCTTGGTTTCTACCTGTTGTATGGTTGGGTCTTCCTGAAAGGTGGTGAGCATAAGGAGGGACTGATCTAATAGTCTCGAGAAATCTCATACAATGCACTTTATCATTTCCAATCCTGTTTGAATTTCACCACAGCGCTGCTCCCGAGTTTCCGGTGGTGTGGCTAGCTACACCTTTAGTCTTAGCTCTACAATTTGTAGATTTAATTCCCATTGAGCCTTCGTGGCCTCCTCCTGGGCCATATGAAATCATGTGGCCATGCAATGAATCTTTTCAGTGATTGGAAGTTTGGCTAGGATAGCTAACTCTAAGACCTTGTTGCAAGCAACCATCATGGCATGTTCCACTTCCTGGGTGTGTGAGATCAAATCATCTTGCTGGAGACACTGACCTACTCCAGATTTTCCTTATGCTCCATCATTGTTTGGAGGGCGTGGCCTTCCTGGGCACGAATCTCAGTAGTTACCCCATCTTGTAGTTGGTATAAGGTTTCTCTAGGAAGAGTGGCTAGATTCAGTCCCCAACTTTGCACATCCCCCTCTACTTCAGCCAAGACAACACCTACTGGCAACACTAAGGTGTTAATTGTATTGTTACGCATGATCTGGTCAGCTGCTATAGGTGTGACGAGACGCACTGCCTAGGCTCCGCGATTCACCTCCCCATGAGTGATGTCCTTCATTCTGCTGCTCCTGCTCCTTCTTCATCTCCTGCAACACTTCTTCTAGTTTTTGCTTCGTGGTTTCTACCAATTCTCGCAACTAATAATGCTCATTCTTCTCTGCTCAATTAACATAGAACACCTCCACATAGGATTTTATCTCTAGCTAGGATGTTGCATATGGAACCACCTCGTACCAACGCATCCAATTTCTAAGTTCATATCTTCTCTTTGCACTATCTGTTGTATCTTGTGTTGCAATTTTGCATGACCATTACTATTATCCATGAGATCCCAATCTTGAAGATACACCAAAGATGACTTGTTAACTATAATTCCTCCAAGCGGATCTGTATTCACAGCTTTTCCTTTATCCTTTATGGTTCGCTGACTAGCCCATGGGTAAGGCTACGACATCTGGACCAATTCTGCTTCGTGTCTGTAAACTTTTGACACATCCCCTCCCATTGATGTTGAACCCTGCGTGGTGCCTGCAGCCATACACATCATATTATTCAGAAAACCCGGCATCTTTGGCCATATCACAAAATTCGGACTTACTCCTTGAGCACAGATAATGAAGAGTTCCATAGTAGTGGAAAAGCACAATCACTTAAGGTTCTCAGAAGTGTAGCTTGTTCAGTGAAGGCCTCCCGTGATTTATAAGTGTTTCAAAATTCGAATTCGTTGGCTCCCACCTTTTCTGGTGTCCTCATGCTAAGCCTGCGACAGAGCGTTCTAGATCTGGTTCGTACCTTGTCTCTTAAATATCCACTTCCCTCTCCCTTTTTCCATAACTCAAACATCTTGTCATGAATAGTGACAACAATGGTCACCTCTCTGCTTATCCTTGCAGCAGCACATCCCTTTCCACGCAATCGCGACCCTTGTGACGGACCATATCCATTCACACCTCGGTTAGTTGTTCTATTAGAAATGTTTATTTCCTCTAGTTCTTCTCTTCTTTTGAATTTAATACTTTGATCATATTTGTGGCTTCTGCTAGTTTGGTCTTCAAGGCTACTTTATGTTATTCTATTAATGCTTTGCACCTGGTAATGAGTTCTTGCTGCTAAAAAATAATCTGTATGGATGGCCATACATCTGTCATGGATTGGTTGATTTTTGTCCAGATATTTTCTTTGGCATGGGCCAAAGTATCTTCCATCAAGGACTCACTCTCTAACTTCTGGATTTTAAGTTCCAATTTATGGGTCTTCTGAATTTCCTGCACATACAAAATATCATTTTTTACTTTTTGCAACTCTAGATTTTGGAATTTCTACAGTAATTTCTCATTTTCCCATTTTTTTATGGCCAATTCCTATGATAACTTGGCTTGATCAGTTGTTGTTGATGTAGACTCAATGGCTATTGATGATGAACTAAGCTTTGTTTCTACAACTGCTATTAGGACTATTGTGATTGGAACCATGGAAAGTTGTGTGGATTCCTTCTCTTTTAATAACTCTTCAATCTACTCCTCCACTTTCTTCAACTGTATATTCTTCTCAATGATAAGCTTAGGCATATCCTCCTTTTGTTGTTAATTCTTTGCTATATCCTTTGTTAGAGGATCCTTTGTTGAAGGCAACTTCAACTATTTCTTCGATGCAACAATGTCTGCATCTTTCTTTTTGAGGAGTAGCTCTGCAACTTTTACATATTTGGGATCATATCCCACTTTAATTACAAAATCATCCAATTCTTTTATTATTTTATCTTTAGCTAAGGAATAAATAATATCTAACTTAAGTTGAGACTGAACATTAGATAGGGCAGTCCTCAATTTAGAAACAAACACAACTATAGTTGTCATAGTAGAAAATAACATCTCACAAGTCTGTCTGTGCATATCCATCTGGTCAATTGGATGAATTTGACTGGTATCAAATGAAAACACACTATTTTTATAATTTGATGGTGATTTAGGAAATGGAATCTTGCCTTGTGAGAATGCCATTTTCATTCTACCTTTCTCACTATTAAAAGCATAAATAAGCCTATGCTGGGAAGTTGAAGTTTGTTTCTAGAATTGGTTGTACACATTGGACTTTAAAGTCTCATTTTTCTGTTTGATCTCAAGGAACCTAGAAAATATATTATGTTCATCTGAAGAGCTAGTTCCTGTGGACTAAATGATTTCTAGAGGCTCTCTAGAAGGTGAAGTTGTAGGAGGAGTGGTTGAAACACTAGTTGTGGGAGGAGTGGTTGAAGCACTAACTCCTACTGATGTAGACACTTCTGGATATCCAAGATCAATTATCACTGGTTGAGATTCTTCTGTTGGTGTGACCAGGCCATTGTTTGGCTTCTTTGTTAAAAAATGAATCCTTTCATAATATCTTCAATAGACGAAGTCTCCTCTCTTAGCCTTTTCTGTTTCTTGCTTTGAGCATCTGGAGTCTGTCTAGTGGGGGTAGATACAACCCGTTCATCTACCTATTGAAGAGTCCCATCAACCCATTGTTCTTGATTCATGAATTTTTCTATTTCTAGCATTGGAGAATGATTATAAGGATTATATTGAAACTAACTCTCAAAGAAGAAATAATGCCAAAAGGATCATAGGACTAGGTAAAGATGTGATGGAAATTCATCTTTCTTAGCAATGTATCTGCCTCAACACCAGTTGATCTGGTGTTGCAAATAAATGATCCAATCTATGCTTTAATATTGAACTGAGACTTCCTTTTTCTTGACACAAAGTGTAGGTCATCCATGTGGATCATCTGCCTAATATATTCTAGAGAAAATATTCTCATAGGAACATATTTGGGTAGCTTATATGGTGAAAGCTCACAACCATATACTCTTATATTAGTATAGTTCTGGTATAAATACAAGTCACCAGTTTTGGTATGCTCACTTAAATGTAAAATCCTTTTAATTTCATCTCCCATACTTGGCTCTGTCTGACTGTCGAGGAGTTGTGCCACTAGATGTATGAATGTATCTACAAATTCTAAAAATGAGGAGGTGGTAGAAGTTGTCTTGACTATTTCTGTCTAGTGAATCTCTAATTGATTCACTCATTGTTCATTGCTTGCTGAGTTTTAGAGGAAAATGATCACCCTACTGAAAAAAGAAACATGTGGATAATTACATAATTGTAATTGAACACTCCTTGTACAATAAAGTTCATGAATTATTCATGTATATTATCTGCCAAGAATTGGCTGTAATTATACATGAATGTTGGTTGTTGATATTTGTTAAAGATGGATAGGAAACAAAGGATAGTCTCATCAACAGACTAGTCATCTGGATATCCTAATAAGTAGGAAAACAGAGAAATGCAATGTCTAGAGGCTTCAGGAAACATGGAAGATGAGTAGGGTGGATTTCTTTTAGGTAGTTCTGCATCCTCAGGTAAAAAGATTTTAAAATTTTGGGCTCTCTATGGAAAGGTTAACTTATGGTACATATCCATAAGTGCTGCTGGTGAAAAATGAGTGAAGGATTCAAATTGGGGAATAGGAGCATCTGATTTATGGTTTCAACAGAGATGGTTATCAGAATGTCTCCATTCTGAGCCATAACTGCTCTTTTCACAGGTTCATATTTGGCTTGACACCAGGTAATAAGGTCAGGGAACTTAGGTGTTTTTTGGAAACTAAAGAAAGATAATAAGGATTCCCAAAACCTAATTGGATCTTGTTTTTCGAGGTGATTCTATTTGTACCACAAGTGCAGTTCATAGAAATCGAACTCACATTTGGCTTCTGCAATTTTGAACAGTGAATCTACAAGAGGAACATGGTCAAGGTCAAGCTGAGTTGGAGTGATAATGCTTTCCTCTGCACTCTGCTTTTTAGCTTTCCCTTTTGGCACCATGTAAGCAAACAAAAGGAAAAGCAATTCTGGTAACAGACTGAGCGAATAAGAAAAATTCATGCAGAAATTATTTACCTACAAATAACAAAAAAGAGTCAGAGGAAAGTGACAAAGAGGCAGGTATAGTTTTATTTATGACATGTCGGGAAGGGTTAATGGTCTTATTCATGATCATAGCAGTTTAATGCATAGGAGCATAGCTATAACGGGTGATTATAATGGGCATGATAGTAGGGCAGCAATTAGGTTAGGTGGCAATGGATATGATGAATAGGAAATGGGTATGTCAGATGGCAGCTTGGGATTGGTTGAAGGATAATGGTTAAGGCACGGGATGGGTGAGCCATTGGTGGAGGGAAACCACGATCGGTTTTCGGGGTGGGGAGTAATATGGTGGCGACACATAGGATTGGGGAATCTGCCATGGAAACTGCTTTGCGGACACCCCCCCCCCTCCCCCTCCCGCCCCCCCCATCATGTTAACAAGAAATAGTGGAGGGGGGTGCAAAGTCTCTCCTCGGAGTAGATCAATCATTAAATGATTTGCTCAATATATTGAAAACTGACAAGATGTTTTGTCATTTATTGAATTTAGCCTATATGATGTATATGCACCATATGTCATAAGATTCAATGTTAAAGGTTTATAACAAAATTTAATCCCTATTAAGGGAATTAATGATTAATTAATAAAAATCTAACATTTCTAATGTGATGCATTTAAACTAGTAGCCTTTGCATTTTATTTTTATTTGAAACTAAAGCCTTTATTTCTTTTTGCTTCCCTAGCATTTTATTTTCTTTTGCCTTCTTTCTTTAGGGAAACTAATTCCTAATATTCTATTGATATGGATGCATATAAAAATATGAAATTGTCCTAACATTTTTATTTTTCTTTCTTTTTCACCCATATCCTAACTTAACATTTTGAAATTATTTTTGACTAATATACTAACTTATCAAAACCAAACAATTTTACAACACCATCCACATCTCAGTGTCTGATATGTGGCACTTAGGTCAACCCATTTCTGGGGCCTAGTTTCATGGAGAAAACACCCTTGTAGAGGTATAACTCAGAGATTTAGTATAATTTCAACTAGTTTTAAAGTTAAAATTGTTCAAAAAAGAAAGGTACTTTTAGTGCTAGATATCCCATGCTCCATTTATCAATTTCGTATGTAGGAATCAATGTGGCTCAGGTTTACATAGAGGATGATATAATGTTTAAAGTTCTCAAGCTTCTGAAGTTTCATTTCATGCAATGTAGAAATGAAATTCCTCAGGAAAATTAAATTGTAGCATTCTCTTTGGGCCAGTTTTAACATTTCTTGAGTTTAAAAGAAGAACTTACACAAATCTAGGAGGTTGTTAATGCAAACTACAAACATATTTCAATGTTATTCTGTGTAGTTTTTTGTTTTTCTATAATAGAATAAATTGTAACCTGAGGCAAGGAGTTGCACAAAAGATCCACAAGGAAAACTTCCCTAAAGAAAAGATGAATTCAGTGAGAAAAAAACTAAAATGAAGATGCTAGCAGTCAATTTCCCAAGGGTGATTTTGTATACTATTTCCAGAATTGAAGGTTGTATCCCATCATCCAAAGTATGTTCTCTTAACTAAAGTTGGTATGCTAATAAATGCTTATGGGAAAAAATGACAACCTATTTTGCATAATTCACTAGAAAATGTATTTATTGAACAAGTATTGGTCAAGAAATTCAAGGCTTGATCACCTTTTCTAGTTCGATAGGATACAATAGAAGCCCTTGCTAGCTTATATGGAAATAGGTACTTAAGTAACAAGCTCCAAAATGTAGAAGACAAGTGTTTTCTAGTAGGTTTACTTATAATGGTTTCAGATGATGTTTAGGAGGAACTCATAAGGTCTCTTAAAATTATCTACAACAGTGCAAATAATATGTGGCATGCTATTCAAGGTAGGGAAGGAGTAGAACACTTGCTTTTTCTTCTTTCCCTTTCTTCAAATAGTAGCAGAAATGCACAGTGGCCTTGCTTTATGTTGTCAAATGAAAATTATGAGAGAAAATGGGAAATTACTGCTGCAGGTGGCATACCTCCTCTAGTCTAGATTCTGGAGATTGGATCTTCAAAAGTGAAAAGTTACTCTAAAAATGTTATTATGAACCCCTGTAATCATAGTGAAGATATACATTCATGTTTTGAAAGTGCAGATGATGGACTTGCATTTATTGGGTTTTTGAAAAAGTGGTAGTCCAAGTGGAAATAAATTATTGCAAAGACAATGAACCATCTCACCTATAAATCAAATAGTAGAAATATCAACCAACTCATTACTTTTCTAACTGGTGACTTAACAAAAACAAAAGTTCATGTTTTGGAGGCCTTAAGATCTCTACTAAAGACAATACTGGAAATAATAGAATCGAAACAATGGCTAAAATCATTTGTTCTACTAATGACAATACTTTAGCTAAATTTTCTTCAGTTCTTGCTGCATTATTTAACTGTAGGAATTATTTACGTGAAAGCAATATTGTAATTGAATACATTGGACTAGTCCTAAGGCTCAATAATGCACAATCAAAATATATTTGATTGAAGCAACATGTTGTCTCGCTGTAATTTTTTGTTAATGAAAAATAGCTAGGAATGTGTGAAGTTGTTGATAACCATTATTTAGGCTCACAAAATCTTCAGTGATGTTTTCAAAAAATATGATCATGAATTTTTCCGCATATAGGGTTCTCATGAGATGTTGGTCTGAATAAGGAAATCTTTTCAGAGCTCTTGGAGATGATATGTTGAATTTTTCCCATCTTTTCGAGCAAGAAATTTATTCTTGTTTTTTGAAATGTTAAGATATAACAAGAAGGATTGAGGAATCTCTTGAGTTGATCCATGAGATAAAGGAGAGAAGCCTTTTGCCTAAGCCCAGGAGTTTCCATATGCTAGTTAAATATTGTGCAAAAAATGGAAAAATGGATTATGCTATGTAGTAAATGACATGAAAATGAAAAATTGAATGCCTGATGAAAATGTTTATGGCATCCTTATCAATGATTACCTCAAAACATGCTAGTTGAAGAGAGGATTTGATACAATGCATATCATGAAAGAACTAGCTTGAATTCATATTGTTTCAAGCTAGACTACCTTGGTTTAGCACCTTTTCAGGGAAATTAAATACAAATGGGCTAATAACTTAATAAGTACCTTTGGGAAATGAAAGCACGTGGTTGTGGACGTGATGTTATAATTATCGTAGCCATGATTGTTGGAGAAGTAAGCTAGGGTCACACTTCTAAAGTGTGGGAATTTTTCAATGCCAGAAAATGAAAGGGACTGAACCCTACTTGGAAACCTATTGTATATTCATTAAATATATTTATAAAGCTAGGAGGATAGAGGAAGCTTTCAATATTTTGTTGGATATGAAGGACAAAAGTATAAATACCAGTGTCAGAATCTTCCAATAGGTTGTTTATTCTCTAGAAAAAGAAGGGAAGTGAGACAAGGTTGTTGAAGTGGTAAGGGTTATTAAAAAAATCATTTAATCTTGTTCAGTAGGAAAAGGAGGATGAAACAAGAATTAATCAGACTAATGTTCCACATTTCAATATTGACCACGCTATTGATGAATACAACCAAAAGCCTCCATGACCATGTCTTTTTTCTTAAGAATCATCCAAAACAAATGCAGTTTGATCCTAATGTAGAGGAAATATGTATGAGCTCGATAACTCCATGACTGGAAAAAGGTTTCTTGATTAAAAGATAATATTATAAAATTAAAATAAAGGACAAATATGTTTATAAAAGTGGGAGAAGTTGGTTACCTAGTCATTCATTCAGTGAATGATTCATGGTTGACTAGTCAGTGAGTCTTATGCTTGAACTTTATAACTGATGGAAAAGTTGGTGAGTCCTAGGTTTGGAATCTATAACCAATTGAAAAATGGTTATTCAGTTAACCATGTTGTAGAGGATGCATCCTGTGATGATGTGACCCTATCTTGGTTCTGGGAGCCTAGTGCTCGGAGGGTTTGTTGGCCCTGTTTACGGCCTAGAGGATGTCTGCAGCCTTGGGGTAGCATGGTTGTTGGGTTGGCACCTTGGCAACTAGCCAGGAGGGTGCCTAGAGCCCTAAAGCAGCCTTTCTACTAGGTTGGCATCTTGGTCACGTATGTGAGGATATTTTTGGTTACCATAGTCATGGAGTTGAGGCCCTCACTAAGATGATGAACAATGTAGTCTATTGATGGGTGGAACATTAGAGGTTTGTATCCAGCCACCAATTCATATAGATGAATGTTTAAAATTTTTTATGTGCACATTTGGTTCCATTGTACATACTTGTGGATTGGTATTCTATTGATTTGGCTGTGCTCATACTGTGTGTTAAAGTTAAGTTATGCATATGCTATTAATACATTGGTATTGTTGGTATTGTTACATAGCTATGCATTTGTTGGATTATGTTTTGGTTTATGATTTGTGCATTATGGTTTATTGTGCCTAGGTTATTTGTGATTGTGTGCAATTGTGATTGAATTATGCATATGTTTGCGGTGAAATTGTGAAATGTGGAGCTTAGGTGACTGATGTTCATGATAACCACAAAAATATTGACTCCCATTAAAGAGCTAAAGAAGTTATGGCGGGTATAGATAACTCTTCTATAGAATGTTTGAATAGACATCTCTAGAAAACGTAAATATTGACATTTTTTTACAGAAACTAGAATTAAAAACAAAGAGTAGCATGCTCTTAGTTGTTGACTAGATTGATAAGTACACCTTATCAATAAACAAAATAGTTCCATTATTTAATATAATTTGCATTGTTCAATTGAAATTTTTCATAAGTAATACTCACCCTTTTAAATCTAGGTTCCATGCCACCTGAAAGAACAACTACAACTGGTGATTCATTTGTTGTGACACACATTAGTCCTTCCCATATTATCAAAGTTGATGTGAAAAGCTTTCCTGTGAAATAGTCAAAAGATGACATCCTGTAAGTCGAAATGCATATATAGTTTAGCATATTCACAGGTCTGCAAAATATATCCATTAGAATTATAGAAACAAAGAAAATATTATAAGGAAAGCATGATATATTATCGATATGGTTAAACTAGCAAGAAATTTGATTAATGTCGATCAATGACCACGATAGGTCAATGGAGCTAGAAAAATACATCAAACAATAACAACAAAGTAAGATAATTTTAATGTTCAACAAATGATTATAAAAGTATCTTAATGGGAATAAAGGATACATCATACATCCATTGTGAATACAATGTGGGAATGAAAAAGTGACTCCTATATAATATGAGAAAGAAAAATACAAGAAAGCCGAAAGTAAAGTCTAGGTAAACAATTGACAAGGCTAAGGAGTAAGTCTATCTAAGACCAAAAATGAAGTGTATATAATAGTAGCATAAGTGTAGTGATATTAAGTCAGTGTCCACGGTAGGAGTTGGACAACTTGATACGAGTAAAAAAGGAGAGAGAAATATCTGATGGTGAAGTCAATGAAATCAAAGTCTCATGGATTTGATGGTCACTGGAAGGGGGGAAATGGGAGTTCCATTGCTCCACTATCTGTCAAAGTCCTCGATTACCATAATGGTATCCATATATATGACTCTATGTGTGATGAAAGACTAAGGAAGCTTAGATCTCTTACCATCCAAAGTCAAAGAAAAGAAACTCCATATAGATCTTTGATTGCATCGCTGGGGTTGGAAGGTAATCCAACATGTTATAGGTACCTTGATTTTGAACCATTTGGAGCTAAATCCTATCAATGAGGGCGTACGGTCATGCACCTTCAATCCAATATCAAACATACTAGTCAATCTTCCAGGGGTAGGCTAAGAGGAGAGATGTCTCACCACTCTACAATCTAAAGTACTTTAGAACCTAGTCTGCCATTTGTTTCTCCAATATGATGGAAGGGAAAGAATAAAATTAAAGTAAATATAAAAAGTAACATCATAATAAAGTGGAGGTGAATCCATAATGGATAAACCCTATGAAATACAATATAATGTTGAAGGCAATGGGAGTTCCACTAGTTCACAGTCGGAGTCCTCAAGTACCATAAGGGAATCCATCTATATGACTCTAGGGGTGATGCAGGAGTAAGGAAGCTTAGATATCTTACCATCTAAGGTCAAAGGAAAGAAACTCCAAATACATCTTTGACTGCTTCGCTAGGGTTGGGAGGTATTCCAATAGGTGACAGATACCTTGCTTTGGAACCATTTGGAGCTAAACCATGTCAGTCTGAGAATGTATGGTCCTGCACCTTCAAGCCAGTCTCAAACATATCAGTCAATCTTCCAGGGGGAGGCCAAGAGGAGAGAGATCTCACCACTCAATGATCTAAAATACTTTAGAACCCAGTTTGTTACTTGTTTCTCCAATATGATGGAAGGGCAGGAATACACTTAAGGTAAATATAAAAAGTAACATCATAATAGAGTGGAGGTGTATCCATAATGGATAAACCCTATGCAATATAGTATAACCTTGAAGGTAGAGATACTAAGACAAGACCATAGAAAAGAGAGTGTGGAGACATCAAAGAATAAATAATGTGGAAATTACCTTTCAACTCAAACACACTTTCCAACATATATAGATATTCCATTCTTCGCTTCCAATGTAAAAGCACATTTTTCATCTCATAGTAAATATGAGTTGTCTACTTGACATAACTCTCAACGTCACTTGTACTGTTTTAAGCTTTGAACCTTTAACCTTTACCATGAAGATGTCCTATGCACCTTAAAAAAGATGACCAAATTTGTACAAGGAAAACTCAAGCTACTTGTGGAACTCCATGCATTGATTAAACCAAAAAAATTGTAGAGATCACTAGGATTTTCCCAATGGTTCTTTAGCGTGATGTTAAACTTTTGATCATCTTTTTCACAATTTTACCAAGAAAGACACATTGGTAAAAATTAGAAGACTATTAAATCTTCTTCAAATAAGACTATCTAGCTAGCTATAAGGGGACTTATTGAACTTTATGAGGCTTGATTGAATGTCATTGCACCTATAGAAATCCAGCAGATAGGACCTTTCAAATCTACTTAGGCCCTACTATTATTGTATGCCACACCCATCTCCATATCTAGATTAAGAGGGCTAGCAGAGAACATTCAAATTCATAGACCACATCATTAATATAGATTAATTAGGGAAGATTAAAAATATAGTTGGAAAAGTCAACTACCTTAAGAACCTTAAACAATAGAGTAGGTTGCACAAAGGCCAAAGCAAGGAAAAACTAGCCATTCAACTAGCACCAAGATCTAACACATCCGCTAGAGAAAACATAGCAATCAATCGCTTTACTTTCCCGCTTACAATAGATACATAACCTTGACAACCAACAACTTACCTTCCATATCATCCCTCAATTTGAACCTATCACTTTGAAATATTTTCTCTGTGTTTTTTGGGATGAGGCCATGTGCATTTGAGATAATTTGACCCAACCACACCTACAACGACATGCTTGATCATAAATATTAAACTTGTTACAAGGACCGATAAAACAGAAAGGAACACCGAATTTATATGCCACACATATAGAGAAGGGCACGCAAATCCTCTCTCCATGGATCTGAGCTTGGGATTCACGCAATGTCAGTAGAGTGACAACGAGCTAAAGCATAAACTACCCCCTTGGCTCTTCCAGTAAGGTTTAACATGTCTTGAACTCTTTCGATCAGGTTAATAGGTTCCTAAAAAACTCCTCCAGTCGTAGAGAGGAAATTTCTGCTACTGTTTACACATCACAGGGCTTCTAAGAAACCAATAGTGACTAAGGTGTTTTTGTTTCTATAAAATCAGAAAACAACAACAACGAGAGACCAGTGCTGCTCAAAGGTGAAAACAAGAAAAGGAAGAGAGGATACACACTAAGTGTTTGATGAATCAATTGTATAACAATTGAAGTTACAATCCTGTTTGTGTACTATTTTTATAGGACTTCTGATGGACCTATACACGGACATTAACCAATTCCTTGAAATCTTTTCATAGCCTCCAACTTTGCATGAAGTAGCAGTTGTTGAAGGTCAAGGGGTACAACTTTAAACTGGGGTCCATGAAAAAACCATGGAGTCAGATTTTTCATTTTGGACAACCAAAGTAAAACAAATTTTGCAGAAAATGGAATTTCTGGAAACTGAAAAAAAAAAACTTTGTTTTGAAATACACACCTTCTTTACCAGATTTTCAGAGGTGGAAGGGAATAATTTATCCCTTAAGAGGATATTACATGAAAGTAAAGAGCAAGAAAATCTCCATCCTCCAAATGATACATTGCATGCAAAAATTATTGACCTTAAAAGAAAGTAGGAAGAAATCCAATCCCAACAGGCTACCTTCAAATAAGAATCTAAGACACACATCAATTCTTGGGCATAGGTGGTTCGGGCAAACAATGAAACTCCTACCCCTCTTGTAATAGTTGAGGAGGTGGTGTAAACAAAAATTGTGGAAGAACTCACTAGATGAGAAAGAGAATTGAATATTGAGGTGCAAGGTCTCCTCTTACCTCACTCCTCTATGAATCCTATGGAAGTGGGGGCTAGGTTCCTTAAGGATACACTTAGCCTCCCTGATATAGCTCTGGACAGAGCTTGGTTGGGCTACGATTCCACTATTTTTTTCAGGTTTCAGACTGCATCCAATCGACTCCACACCCTCAGGGCTAAGTGAAAATTGTTTTCTCTCCCCAGCCAAATTTTCCTGGATGAGGATCTCACCTAAGTCACAAGTTGTATAACTTAAACAATCCAGAGAATAGGTTATGGCCGCATGGCAGGCAGGGAAATCGATAGTTATCAAGAATATTCAGGTAGTCATTCGAGACTCCTTTCCACCTGGTGGGAACCCTGAACTGGAATGGAAATGGATCTTTATGGTCATCACCGATACTTTTTTATGACGCTCTCGAATTAATGGACATCTACTTCATGATTGAGACTCATGAAATACCTCTTTGACCTCTCCCAGATATCATAGGTGACCATTGGTTCTCAGTTTGCAGGAAGGAGATGAAGAGATCGGGAGGGGTCATAGGATCAGGTGGAGTTTCTTGTTTGGCTAGTGACTCACTTCAGAATAGGGTATCTATAGTAGTCAAAGATGATTTTTCTAGGTTTATGTGGATTTAGATTAGCATCTAAGTCTCTCATCTAAGGGACATCTACATTACAACCTGTTACTTTTCCCCAGCCTCTTCACCATTTTCCATCCATAATGGCTCAAATGGGGACCCCTTTATAGACTTGTACATTGACATCACCCAATACTCTACTATTGGGGAAGTCATCCTCTTAGGTGACTTCAATGCTCATACTAGAGATATCCATATCCCTCTCCACGATTGATCAGAGGACGTGTTTTATACCTAGGGCATAGATCTAAATTTAGTTGGGCTTAACTGGATGTCAAATGATGCTTTGGGGCCTAAAAGTGTTTATGGTAAGCATCTATTTCAGTTGGGGGAATCAAAGGAGTTGTTAATTCTAAATGTTCTTCCCTATTTCCCAGATTCTTTCTTTTTCACGTGTCGGCCATATGGAGAGGGTGTGAGTGTAGTTGATTATGTCCTCTCTAGCCAGAACTTTCTCCCTTTTATTCACCATCTCTTAGTCTCCCCCGTCCTCCTTGCTAATCATGCACTTCATTCCTTCTCTCTTAGGTTTGAATCTCCCCTTCCACTCCATCCTTCCCCTCAGGGTCCACCCTGAACCACACTTGGATTTGTTGAAGGTGACCCTGACATCTTCTCCTCTACTCTACATAAGATTCTACCATCAGAAATCCAATTCTCCTTGCTTGATTATTCTTCCACTAAATACAACCATCTTTCATCTGCCATTTGGGAAGACGCACTAAAATCCTTTCCTCACTCCACTCATTCCACTTTCACCTCCCAAAAAGTTGGATACTGCCCCATGAACAAATGGTATGATGACAAATGCAAGGATCTACATCAAGAACTTCACTATGATTTCACCCACTCTCAACCCTTCTACCATAACATCAAAGATTCTTACCATCATCTCCTATGTCACAAGAAACAACTCTTTGTCCCTCATAGAAGATGAGAACTTTTTTCTCTCCTTGCCCACTCCCCTAAACAATCCTCGCATACAATCCTTCCCTGATGCTCCTCTCTTCCATCTAACCTCGACCCTACATCCATATTCTCTCACACTTCCAACCTTTATGATATTTCGGGTAGGGCCATGTTTGTGTTACCTCCCGACCCCCTTCTTGTTACCTATTCTCAGACAAAGATATTAGAGAGGCCATTTGGGTGATGAACAATAACAAAGCAGCCAATGAGGAAGGCTACCAAGCAGAGTTCTTTAAACATGATTTCTGTGCTTTGGTTAGTTACTTGATTGATCTCTTCAACCGTGTAGTCTGTGAAGGTTTTCCACTGGCATGGTCACACCACATCATCCATTTGATCCACAAGTTAGGCTCCATCTCAAATCCTAATAACTACAGAATGATCATGGTGGGCCACACGTTCTCGAAGTTGTATGCTACTATTCTACATAGGAAGCTCTTTGCTGACCTTGAGCAGAGAAAACTCAGAGCTAGGGGAAAGAAAGGTTTTTGACCAACTCATTAGACCATTGACCATGTATTCACACTTCACGTTGTGATTGAGGAGGCATGACATCACTCTTAAAAAGTCTATTGTTGTATTGTAGATTTTCAGAAATCTTTTGACTCTATTCTGAGGGAACCCTTACTCTAGAGACTCAGATATATTGGCATCTTGGCGACCTTATTGACATCTATTATGTGCCTATATGAGTTTGTCCTTGGTCATATTCACATGGTTCATGGGATGTCTAATTTTATCTAAAGAACTATTGGGGTTAAATAGGGTTGTCCATTGTCCCCTACCCTATTTGAGATCTATATTAATGAGTTGGAGGCTTTTCTACATGATCATATCCAGGAGGCTAATGGTTGCCTTCTTCCCCAGGTCATGATATCTATTCTATTCTTTGCTAATTACATGGTCCTCCTCTCCTCATATCCAAAAGGATAACAGAGGTAGTTGGATGCCTTAGCTTTGTTTTGCGATCTTCGATAGTTGACGGTCAACCTAGGTAAAACCAAGGTTATGATCTTTAATGGTGTGAAGAAAAATTCAGACCTTCACTTCCTATTCAAAGGGGAGGAGGTTGAAACCACTAGAACATATACATACTTGGGGGTGCAATTATCAAGTCCCTGCTTTAGTTTGCAACCAACTCTTTAGCCTCGGATCAACAAACAATATGGATCCTTAGCCCTTCTCAAGAGACAGTGATTTCTACATTACTTCCAAGACATCTCATCCAAGATGAGTCTCATGGACACCTTGATTCACCCCACTGTTCTATATGTATCAGAGATTTGAGGACCATCTTTAATTGAGTAAAATTGGGCTTCAGTTGAGAGAGTCCAAACTCTTCTTCTCCGCCACATCACTAGATGCAAACAAAAAATACCTCAGCACATCATCCTTGAAGATTTTGGAGTTCGACCCTTTCAGCTTGAGATATTCTTTAGTTTGGTCTCACTCTTGCATCGTGTCTGGGGATTTGTAGACTCGATAAAGAGTAGGGACCATTACTATTAATTTTAGAATGTTCTATTCTTAGAGAAAATTTATTTCAATTCTCATATTAGCTCAATATCAATTCCAGATTAGAAATCACATTTATCATGATAGTAAAATGCAGATAGAACATAAACATAAATCGCAAAAGACATGTAAAGACAAGAGGACACAAGATGTGGCACCAGCCAGGACAAACCCCAATGTGGGGAAACCCTTGATCAATTCTTCTTATATTCTTCAATAGTTCAACAGAGAGAGATAGTACATATACATCAAAAGTCAACATTTTGACATTGCAAAATAAGAGCAGAGATCTTCACCATGAAGATGGCACATGAGCTTGTAGATCCGATGACAAGGACAGTAGATCTGAAGGCATACTTATCATTCCTCATACTTCAATTTATCTTCCAAGGTGATTCTATTACCATGCTACATCCATCACCATGCAACATTCAACCATGCTACAACCATCATCATGCTACATCCTTGTTAGCTGACTAATCCTCAACATAGTAATATTAACCCACGATAGTAGCCCCATCCATATTATAGAAAATCATGAGAATAACCTTTTTGCTGGCTATGTCATGTCACCTAGCCTACCAACAAGATAAGCCTCCAGTCCTTTATCAACCAGTATCCAAGTATCATAAGAACTTGACTATGATGTCAGCCCTTTCAAACATACGTTGATTTAGGGAAGATGCATTCATTCACTATGTAACAATGACTTATCACCATGTTGTCACCTACAAAAATTCAAATTTATATGGTGTCCTTTCAGACCTCTAGATACATACCAAGACATATCAATGACATTTCACTAAAAAGCAGCACCGGAATTCTTGTCATTGTAATTTGAGTTCCCATATCAAAATACTTGTCCTCTGAATTTGACACTATAAGCCATTCAAACTACTTGATTGTGAGAAAACATATTGTACCCTTATCACACTTCATTACCAAACTTCCCATTGCAGTTTATCCGACCTTATCACTATATGAGATCAGAGATGAATCTGAGTTTCTGTTGATTGATTTTAGTCCTAGACAGAACTCCACTATCCCTTATCTTTCTTGTGATTACATCCAAATATTATGTTGCTATTATCTATTCAAAGTTACATTCAAACTAACCTCTTCCATTGTCCATTTAAAATCAGAGACATATGCAAAATTCTTTGTTTAGGGTACATTGAGACAACATGTTTCTCTTTTTCCTAACCTTCATTAAGATAGTGTTCATAGAGCTCCATCCTTGGCAGTGAAGAGCCTTCTCTTTATTATATGCGGCTAGGGTTAGTTGTGTGAATTGAAGCTAGGGCCCTTTTGGAGCTTCCTTTTGGTAGTGTATAGAGGGTTCCATAAGGCTTCTCCTTGATGTGTAGAAGGGCCTTCTTTAGGACAGCATAGGATCCTTTCTTAAACTGCTCCATGATCATGTTAAGGGTTGTCCTTCATGACAACATTCAAGTCTCTCCATGAAAATTTTAGGATCTAGCCTTCATGACTGTGTATTAGACTTAGGGCATCATTAGGCTACTGTATTAGGCTCTTTCATGGCTGCTTGTAAGACTCCTCCAAGACTGCGTTAAGGCTTCATTATTGACTACATTAGGGCTTCTTCATTAGGGCAGCGTAGAGCCTAGGTCACTCCCTCTATATATCTCCTTCATTAAAACCAAAAACATAATGCATAGAGAGAGATCACAATAATGTGAGTGTGTCAGAATGACTTGAACGCCACCTCTATTTATAATAAAATGTGGAGGACAAGTGGGGGTAGTTTTTTTGTTGGCCAACCTTGACGAATTGTCACATAACACAAATAAATTCATATTTCCATGAATACATATCATAATTAGATGTTTGTTACATCAATCCTACACCTCTCGATGAGATGAGAGGAATCCAGGAAAAATATCACCTATCATAAATAAGAAGACCCACATGGATTTTGGCCCTATTTGCCAATTTTAACAGTTACCCTTACTTGGCATATTTCTCTTCTGAGAATATTTCTCATTCTACTCCCTCAGGCCAGGTTAGATGTTGGTTTATAGGAGTTTTAGATCTCTTAGAGTCAGTGAGAATTTAGTTGGATCATATCCCTCCTTTCCAATATTCCTTGGATGCTCCTCATCACCTTTTACTTACTTAACAAATGTTGAACAAGATCATTAGGGAGGACGTCTACAGGTAGTTTGTCTAGGTCAATTGGGTCAATCCTTTGGGAAGATTGCGCCCAAATATGGCCTTCTAGGTTGAGAACTTCTTGGAGTTGAGAGACAGACTCATTATTCGACCCCAGTATATGTTGCACTGCTGGATGCATGCTCCTCGCATTCCTTTAGGCCAGTTCAAAATAGGTTCTCATAGAATTCGGGTAGAGACAAACCACCAGATTGATAGGCCAGAAATAATCTATCAGGTATGTCATTTATAGGAAGTAGATATAGAGGTGCACTTCATTTTTGGATGCCCTATCTATTACGAGATTAGAGGAAGGTTCCATTGCTTATTCAGAGAATCTTAGACCCTCACATACTTTTTTAGGTATCATGATCAGAGATGTTTGGCCCTATATATGTAGGAGGCTCTTAGGTTCTAAGTGAATATTCTTCAGCCTCCCATCAGACTAGACCCCACACAGAGGATCATGAAATTTTTTAGGGTACTGCCTTTAGATATGGGCACAATGAGAATGGTTGATATCGTTTCATATCCAGACTCGAAACCAATGAGGATCCGTGGGACCTCACCTCGCCACATGAGACCCCAATAGCTAAATTGCCTCAGATCCATCCCTGGAAGATGAACTAGGTCCTCCAAACGTCAACAGTGCACAAACTCCCCAAGACAATGAGTTATTTGACAGACTGTACCTCCCACTGACCCTTCATCAGGCCAGCAGACTTTGTGGAATTTTTTCAGTGCTCCTCAATCAGTCTCAGATGTTAAGAGAGATGGGTCTGATCCTATTTGTAAGGGTATTCCATATATTGTATATTTTAAGTTCCTGCATTGTACCTTTAATATTCATGCATTGTATTTTTTATAGGAGATGCTTTGGCTCTCCTGCATTTTATGGACATCATTGTACTCAATAGTCCCTTTGACCTACTTTGTGGTCATTAGTTGGACGTAAATATAATTATCTTATCTTATCTCATATCCCTTGGTGTTAAGACTTTCACAAGGATTGTTACGAAGCACTATCTCTTATGATTTATGTAAGTGTTGACAATTTCCAGAACTCAATGTTTCCTTTTTACAAATTATTTTGACAAACACACTATGAGGTGGCATGTCACACCACATAATAGAGTTCCTACAGTTTATATGCCAAGTTTGAGATGTAAGTACTTTTCAAATGTCACCTAATGCTTTCACTTTAACCATCCATTTTTGGCATGCCATTCTAGTGGCCTGGACCACACGTATTGACACTGCTGGATGGATTAATAATGGTGAAGTCTAATTGTTCTACTTTTTGACCTTTTTCATTATAATTCGATAATAAAATTTGATCAAGATTGTGATTTTTCAATGTTTAAAATGAATTTCTAATACATAAATAGATTCTCGGGGCACTGAGATTTTCGTAGTGTACCAGCTCCTTAGGCACTTAGTGTTACACTGAAATTTGTCACCATGACTATCTGGAGTTAATATGGCTCCATCAATAGTCATATTATCCTCCTTGTCAAGCCTTATACCTCTGCTCTCCATGTCAAAATTCAAAAAAGAGAGAAAGTCATTAAAAAACATGTTTATCTCTGGGTACGCAGGTTCTCTCTACCTTGCCTGCGTGTACGCATCCCAAGCTCATTGTACCTGCGTATTAGTACACTCTGTAAGTCAAGGGATGGGTGCATACTCCTGTAAAGGTCAAAAGACGCAAGTTTCATCTTAAAAAGTTACTTGTGGTCACTTCTAGAGATTTCTAGAAGAGTGTTTGCGTGTATTGAGCGCCTTCAGATGGTTCATGCATCCCTATGATAGAGGAACTTATCCCATCAAGAGAGGAGCTACCCCATCCAAAAGAGGGAGTATCCCATTGATGTTGGAACTGAATAACTTCCTCTAGAACACTATAAATACAGGTCTTGGGCCAGAGGAGGGGAGGTTGAAAGCTGAACATTCCAAAGGGTAGATGCTGCTGGAATTAGGACTCCATTGTAAGCTTGTGAGGAGAGATTACCATCCTTTCTTGTTTCATTTGGAAGTGGGTGAGCTTGTCAAAGTAGAGGAAAACTCTTGCTGGACCCTGGGAGGAACTTGCACAACACCAAGGCTCAGGTTGTAATGGTTTCTTTTTTGTTTCCTTAATACAAATAAGTCCATTCTTCTCAATGATTTGTTGTTAATGAATTGTTTCATATACTCCTTGGTCTATATGTTGAATATGCTTTGTTTTATGGAATATTCAGGTGTTATGTAATCGTTTGATTGTTAGTGTATGCAGGTTTCAAAGTGAAGGAGGAGCTCATCTGGATCAACGAAGCTAGGCTGCTACAACAAGCATTGGACCTAAGGTAAGATCGAAAAACACTTGGTTTCTCATAGGATGATGTATATTTAGAGAAGGATTTCTCTTACTTGTTTTGTTTGTCACTAGAGAGTCTTAGACTCCTAGGGAGGTTAGTTTTGTCCGCAAAAATAACTCTTTCCGTTTGACAAATTGGCGACTCCACTGGGGATTCCATTGATGTGAATGATTTTTCCTTTGATTGATCCTTTGATTTGAGAAACTCTGATTTATTTCTAGTTTTTGACTGATTGACTGTGAATTTGGGTGGAATAGCTTAGGGTTGAGTTAGTTTTCATTTTTCTTGATTTTGAGAGCAGTACGCACCCTCTGCGTTAAACACAGTGCATACTAGTACGCACTTTTGCTTTGTACACAGAGCGTGGCTGCACCTGTGCCAACAGGCTGCCTGCGTACCCCTATCAAAAGCTTAGAAAATTTCAATTTTTTCTTTTTACCCATTAGATTTTGTTTATAGTTTATTTATTGCTGCCCAGATCCACTAGTTACCTGTCAGAAGCT
>APFE030560198.1:182753-220920 GCA_000404065.3 Pinus taeda
GGGGGGGGGGCTTTGTTTTCTTTTAGTCACAGATGCTTTGGATTACGTGCTTGCTTGAGAAAGCTCTTTTTCTCCCTACAAAACAAAAACACAAAACCCAACACGGACATGCAAAAAAAACAAGCCTTACGGCTTAATGTTAGCTTTACTCGGAAACTAAATATTTTCCTCAATGTTTCTGATTTTCCGAGATCACACTAAGGTGTAGGGAAAAGAGCATACGCATGAGAAAAATTCTTCCTTTCTGTTTCTGATTTGCCCAGATCACACAGAGTCGCAGGGCAAAGAGCATACGCAGAAATGAAAGGTATAGATCTGGTAAAAAAAATAGCTAAATAAGCCGAAACTGAAATAAACAGAGAGAAATAACAGTAAACTGCAAACAAACACTGTATACCTCCAGATCTAAAAAATGACGCAGCTAGGGCTACCGGAAACCTTTTCGCGTGAAACGAAAGGGGTTCCACACTGAAATAGATGCTCCCAACACAACAAAGCAGTCCTCTCGGCCCGAAAGCAATCAGAAACAATAGATCTAGGAGATGGCAGTCGCATGCAGTTCTACCGGCTTCAGATTTGGATCAACAACGAACGTGGCCCTCAAATAGATCTGATACCATGTAGGAATTTACAGGGTAACTTCCTCAGACAGAACACCAAAAGGACACTGCTCACAAACAGATCACAGATCAATACACCAGTATTTTGATGTGGTTAAAACCCTCAAAGAGGGAAACAGTCCACGGCCTGTGCCAACGTGGCTACTACAGGCAATTTATTAATAAAAGAATGAAAATTTACATAAGCTTCTCTCATGCACGGTGAACCTACAAATGACCCTTCATGCGCTTTAAATAGAATTCATGGACCAATCGGGTGTCAAGCCATGGATCAAGTGTCGGTAATACCGAGGAGAGAATGAACCGTCGGATCACTACGTATCGTGACCGTCAGATTGTAAGTTACAAATGTACATGGTAAAGAAACACACTTTACCTAACTCTATACTAGACCAAGGTAAAGAAACACACTTTACCTAACTCTATACTAGACCAAGGTAAAGAAACACACTTTACCTAAATCTATACTAGACCAAGTTATACTTAACTATTCCTACGTGTCGGAATATCCTAACATGATGGAAGAATAGATTACATGAGGTAACCATGCTCAAATGTAACATGATGACGAGATCATTGTGATGCGTAGCAACAGAGGTAAGAGATATGCCTACGTATGATGGGCTAAGTGAGGTGGATGACTTCTTGAACAAATTTGAAAGAGAAGTGTCAAAATAGCAATGCTTCGATGCTCTAAAATGGGTACTACGGACTACACCCGCAAGATGGTGGGGTATGCACCAAAGAAGTTTTGAGGATTGGTGGGAATGTAGAAGGATGATGTGCATGCGATTTGGGAATCCTATGATGCAGTTAAAAGACAAGTATGATGGATGGGATGATCCACATACACACCTCGCAAAATGGACAAAGGTCTATGGGGAAGAGCCACAACCTGAAAGGGTGCACCTATTTTATCATACGTTGGATATTATACCCATGAATTGGTATATAGATACAGAGCTTTGCCATGGCACAAACGAATGGGATATCTTATGTGAGGGACTCCTGTTAACCTTCACGTTTGAGGATCATTGGTGGGATACTATTGATGATGCACTACAAGAAGTAAAAGTAGCTATCTTTAAAATACCCCAAGAGCTAATGGAAGTGCTTCAGCCTGAATGGGCAACCCAACTGAGCTGTGTGCTAGACTGTTACAATGTAAATATTGAAGAAGACGACAAAGATCCACGAAAAGTTAACATTCCAAAAACTGAAGGCTATCACGAGGTTCAAGGGCCATTGATTGAAGACCTTGACATAACCACGTGAGTAAAGATAAAGTAGGTAAACATTGGTATGGAGGCCAAACTAAAGTATGCAATTCCTGATGATTACTGGGATGACACCACGGTGGATAAGGTTGTTGAGTTACTCCATGAGTACCATGACTTATTCCTGACCAAGATCATGGACTTAAAGGGGATCAATGGTGATTTAGGGATGATGAAGATCACCCTAAAAATCGGTGTGAGGCTGGTTAAGTAGAGGCCTTACTGCTTGAATTCGAAGTACAAGGAAAAGGTCCATGTAGAACTAGAAAAAATGCTCACAACTAGAATCATTAAGCTAGTGGAAGAATCTGACTAGGTAAGCCCTGTGGTAGTCTAGGAGAAGAAGAAAAGGGGCGAAATAAGAATATGCATGGACCGCAAGAAATTGAATGATGCCTATATGCATGACCCATTCCATACTCCATTCACAGATGAAGTATTAGAAAATGTCAGCGGGCAAGAAGCATATTCTTTTACTAAGTTCTCAGGGTACCACCTTGTCAAAATCGTGCCGGAAGACAGGAGAAAGACCATCCTCATGACTGAGTGGCGCTACTTTCAATACACCATTATGCTTTTTGGGTTAAAGAATGCATCGACCATCTTTTCATGCATTATTGTTGTAGCATTAAAAGAATATATCGACAAATTCCGGGAGGTCTATCTGGATGATTGGACTGTATTTGGATTGGTTAAGCACCATGTAGCGAGCTTACGCTTGATGTTAGATACTTCCCGATGACACCAAATCGCACTAAACCTCAAAAATTGTACGTTCCTTGTTCCCTTTGGGAACCTGTTGGGACATGTGGTTTGCAAATAGGGACTAGTGGTATACCCTATGAAGATTGCAATAATTTTGAATTTGGAAGCACCGCGAAGTGTTAAACAGTTGTGCACTACCCTGGGACATATGGGGTGTTATCACTCAGAACTTATCCCTAGAAGTTTCCAAAAGAAGGAAAGGACTGAGGTAACTACAAACCAACTTTTAAGCATAGGCTCTAGCCAACCTATGGCTTAGAGAGGGCTCTCTTTATATGATTTAGCTTTGTTTGCTGGGATTTTAGGTTACTTTTGAAGGTTCAGGGGGTTTTTGATTTGTATTAAAGGTTTAATGGTGGAATCCTTAAAACAGATGGATAGAATGATGTCTTCGGACCATTGGGCTATGGAGTCAAAGAGGGGCAGTAGAACTTGAATTAACTTACTAAAGGGAATGTTCAAAGGGCAAGCTAGCAAAGTATAGTGCAGGTCTTTAGGCTAGATGGATGATATGATCTGAAGCAGGGTCAGAGAGAAATTAAGAATTCTCATACCGCGATCAAAATGAGAAATAGGGGGTAATCGGAAACAAAGGGGAATTAAGAATCCTTTGCTATAGATTACAGGGAGACAACCTAAACTAAGGAGCAATCAATAATTCCTTAACTTAGATAATTAGCATAAAACATTTAAATGCATAATAGTTAAAACAGAGTGAAATGAAGCAAATTCTGAGATATCATTTCATATTATAGAATTCATATTTGAAATACATTAAATATCGTGGAATAACTTTAAAGAAAGATAACAACAATAAGAGAAAATACTTGTCTGCACTTCGCTCTACACATGAATCTTATGAAATGTCATGTCTTTATTCGTTAATCCAGCTTGCTGGTCCAATCAGTGATAGAATAAATTACAACCTTTTGATCAAAAAGGTCTATAGAAATGTCTAAGAATCCACCCTACATACTTCGAATTATGACATATTTATACATAAATTATTACAAAATATCTCACAACAAATTTGAGATTTAATCTAGGAAACACAAATATCTTCTTGCAAGAATATAGAGACAACTATTGAACTATTTCATGTTGTCCCTTTTATTGTGGTACTGTTGGCTTTTATGGTTGGATTTGAGCCCTTTATGTTGGCTTGCTATTGTGGTCTTTTATGCTAGAATCATCTTTAACTTTTATCTTTCACCTGATACTCTTTGACATTGATACACTTTGGCATGCTGACCTGTTTTCATCTGTTTACTTGGCTGTTTTACTTTTGCTATGCAGTAACTTTTTTACTATAAATTTCTCACAATAAACCAGTCATCCTTTCCCACAATTCAGCATTAGGTAACTTATCATTCATCATCTGCCTATATATTTCATCAGCCTCAGCATATTTGGCAAAATTGGGCTTAATGATGAACAAGTATTTTATCTCATGTTGGAGAAAAAACAAGTTATCAAATGTATTATACAAAACTTTGCCTGCTAGAAGTGCTTTTATAGATGAAGTGCTAGCTTGTTCTTTAGCCAAATGCCCAAGTCTATAATCATAGTCTAGCTGCATCATAAGTTTGTCATTAATGACCAATGGACTAGGCAATCCTTTCTCCCTCAAAATTTGGAATTTAGCCATGCATCTATCAATGGCTACCTGCATATTGTGGCACTTTTCTTCCACGTTTAGCATTAGGCTTCTTTTGGAAAGGACCTTCATTATTTCAAAAATGGTTTCAATCCTGTCTTCTATATCTAGCTTATGAAACTCATACCTATTTTTGTTGTTAAGGAAGTGGATGAGTCTATTGGAATCCTTAGGCATGTCACCCAATTCCTCCTTGACTTTCTAAATAGCTATTGTAGATATCTTACTCAGTTTTGTCTGCTAAAAGATGGCTTGAATAAATGGCCAAATATCCTTGATGGAGTCAATGATATTGACCCATAACAGTTCCTTGGCTTTCCCAAGGGGTTTCTCTAATGTCAATTCCTTCTCCATAGCTTTGACTCTTTCACTCATTCTGTTGGCCTCTTGTTCCTCTTCCTTTTCCATATTTTGGGCAATTTCGTAGTCAGTTTCTAAACATTCCACCTTTTCCTTCAGCTTGTTCATTTTTGTAGCTTAAATATATACATTTCCTCCATGGCTCTAACTAACTCTACTGCTTTTTCTCCTGATGCACCTGTTGTTGTAGACTCTGCTGTAACTGGTAATGTTGTGGCAGGTGGAGCTGTAGGTGCTAGTGAAGTAGCCAGTGTGGAAGGGACAAAAGTAGATACTGTAGGGATGACATTTGTAGAAGTTGTGGCAATGTCAGTTTGTTTTAACTGGATCAAGCTATCCAATTCTTTCCCTGTCTCTTAGTTGATCATTAAGTTTAGGACCATGTTCATCAACTCTTCAAGTCTGGTTTGGCTCTCTAAGACTTCAAGTGATTGAGGATGTTGCAACTGAGGTATCTTCAATTGCTTCTTAAGTGCAGCAATATCATCATTCTTCTTCTTTATGAGCTACTTGGTAGCCTTTATATCTTTGGTATCATGCCCCAATTCAATAACTAAGTCTTTCGAGGACTTAATCCTTGTATCCTTGGCCTATGAGGAGGCCTTCTCTAACTAAAAGTGTGCAGAGATGTTGTTCAATGAGTTTTGTAGCTGATGGGCAGCTATGGCTTTACCTGTTAGGGTGGATTATATCATCTCCCTAGCCTATTTATACAGTTCTATCTAGTCTATGGGATGAATATCTCTTGCCAACACTTGAAATTCAACCCTCTTGAAGTCTGAAGATGTCTTGGGCTGCTGTACAATAGGTTTGATAAATGACATTTCAAGTTTTCCCTCCTTGATGTCAAAATATGACATCAGTCTTGTTTGGTTTATGGGAGTGAGTTTCAGATTTTGTGCATAAGTTTGAGCCTTGAGCTTCTCATTCGTCATTTTGATTTCTTTATATCTGTCCTTTATGTCTTGGAGCTGCCTTTCCAACATCTGAGTCTATGATTTGGATGACTCTTTTATGTCTCCAGATGGAGCTAGGGACATGCTTTTGTCTACCTCTATGTTGGTCACCTGTGTTGATCCTTTTGTATCTTCCTGTTTAGAGGCAGGATTTAGCCTTGGCTTCTTGCTTTGGTTTGTTTTCTGCTGCACATTTGAGGTATCCATTCCTAGAGTGGAAGCTCCCTCTCTGTTTCTTTTCGGATTTTTCTCCTCATTCTGAGGAGTCTGGATAATAAGGGGTGTGATCATGGTGGCTTCTTGCTATTCTGTTACATGCATAAATGAGCTCTCATCAAGTTGCCTCTCTAAATCAATAAAGGTATTCTCAACATCTACCTTTGTACTATCTCTATCTATAAGAGTGTTCTCCAACCACTCAGATTGATTGGCATAGGCTTCTATTTCAGGTATGGGGTGATGAATGTAAGGCCCCAATTTGGCCTTTTTCCTAAGTCTGGTCATGAACCCTTGAGGGTCATATGTCCACATGAAACTCTATTGGAACTTCATTTGCTTCAAAATTTGGTCTGATTCCTTCCCTGCCTCTCTAGAATTGTAGATGATGGGGCCTAATTTATCTTTGATTCTAAACTAGGTTTTCTTCTTAGCTGAAACAAAATTTACTGCATCTAAGTTCATTATTTTCCTATAATATTCCAAAGCAAATAACCTGATGGGGAGGTATTTGGATAGTTTATATGGTTCATGCTGGCACCCATAGATCCTTATCTCTGTGTGGTTTTGGTATAGGTACCAATCTCCCACTTTGGTTTATTTGGATAGCTGGAGGACCCTTTTTATCTTTGGACTTATCCTAGGTGGAGGATTTCCTGTAAGCATATCCATGACTGGATGTACAAAAGAGTCTATAAAATCTGAATACGTGTATGGTGATCCAAATTTGTGGAATAATTGGGTCCAAAAAATGATAGGCTTGGGTTGCCCTTTGGTATCAAGCTTCTAGAGAGTGAAAGGAAATCTGTTTGGTTGGTAGTACAAGAACATATGATAGAGGATAGAGGAGTATTTAAACAGTCTTTCGTTGCTCATTCTAGTAAACTTCTCATGCATCCTATCAGCTGTAAACTCAGCAAAATTGTACAAAATGGCAGGAGGCTATCGTGGGGTATAAATAGACATGAAGGCAAGTATAATCTCATCAATGTATTCACTAGTAGTGTAGCCCAAAATGCATTATATCATGGTCACAATCTCCTTTCCCCTTGTAGAAAAAATGGTTGACATATATGGAGGGGGATCTTTAGGAATATGTTTTTCCTTCTACAATGAAGGTTTGGAGTAACTGGGCCAATTTGGATGGGTTTAACTTGGTGTATTGGTCTATCAGATCCCCAATTGAGAGTGGGGTTAGATTGGGTCCTGGTTGAAAATATAACATTTCATTTATGGATTTAGTTGTGATGGTAAGCAAAACCTTTTGGTCATGAGACATGATAGTTCTATGGCTAGGGACGTAGCATGCATGGCACATGTGGGTAATTTCTAGGAAGGCATGTACTTGGTGGAACTGATACTTGGGTAAATTGGACTCTTAAAGGCCAATGTCATATGAATGGTTCAAGTAGTTGTCTCTGCTCAAGTAATGAATTTTGAGCAGGAGCTCTGATGCACTAGTATCTTTTATTTGGAAGTCCTTGTTAGCCAGGGGAAGGTGGTCCAGGTCTAAATGTGGAGTTGTCACAGGTCTGAGATCCATGGCAATAGGGGCATCCATTATTTAGTTCTTATGGATTTGAATTAGGTGTTGAGGGTTTGTTCAGAGGTTTTAAATGGACATTGGGAAATTTCAAAGGGTTTTGGCCACAAGTGTTTTTAAACTTAAGATAATTTTTCAATTAATTTGACTTAATGAAAATGATTAACAGGCTGAAATTTTCCAAATGTGAACAGGGAGTGGCATTCTGTGGTGAAATACCTAGAATTTGGGTGAATTTTGCTTCAAATTGATGATTCGCGGCGGCTGCAGAGGTTTGTAAAATTGTGGTATAGACTGGGAGGTCAGTTGGGTTGTCTGCAGCATCTCCTGGAACGAATTTGGAGGTCTATTGGTCAATTCGGCGTCTGTAGGAGTAGCAAACGTTTTCACAATTTTACAGATAAAATGAGTGAAAAGGGCGAAAAGAGGGCTTTTTGGCTTTTTATAGAAAAATGATTGGTTTTTTGGCAGATTTATTTACAAATGAACAGATGGTGGTTTTTTCAGTTAATCGGGGAAGCAGTATTGGAAGCCGTCGCACCACATTTATGGCGCGGGCAGTATTTGGTAAGGGTTGCCCGATGTGCCTTAGAGTGTGACATGTAGCATTCGAGGGTTCGGGGAAAACTGCCTTATCGGGTGGGTAAAGGTCAACGATCGAGCTCAGCTAATATGGATGTAGGCTGTCAGATGAGGGGGCGATGATGAAATGGTAGTTGGGCAGGGAAGATGCGTGGAGGACATGAACGAGAGTTGAGGGGGGTGGGGTACATAGGTTTAATCTTTTCCGGTATGGGATTAGTGTAGGAATTAATCTTGGGTTAAGTGATTGGGCAGGGCTTAATCGTGGGATTAATAAATTTTGTTAGGACATGGAGAAAAGTGTATAGTTTATAACTAAACTAGGGTTTGGGTTATTTACATAAGGCATTAATTAATACGGGAAAAAAAGGTAATTATAGGGGATTTATATAATAAAATTAGTTATTTACATAAGGCATTAATTAATACGGGAAAAAAGGTAATTATAGGGCATTTATATAATAAAATTAGAAACTAATATGAAATTTAATGGGCAAAGTGGGTTTTTCCTAAGTGAAAAGGGAAAACGTAACATTTCTATGCACTTCACTTTATACTTAGGATAAAGTGTTTTTTGTGGGTTTATTAGTGAAATAGGATTTACATGGAGGTGGTTCACTTTTGTTAGGTAAATAAAGTTTGACCTTAGGAAAAGGGGTTTTATTAAACTAATGAGGGGAAATGAAGGGAGATGAATTTTCATGAAGGGGATTCTATCACTTGTGTCCCTAAGTCATTAAGCCGAGGGACCGGTCCTTCCAAAAGTTAGAGAAATGCTCTAAGCCTCTTTCACTTGTAGGATTTGAAGTACTATAACTTATTTATGGGAAATTAGTAAGTAGATGGATGAAATGATTGAGGGGATGTTAAATAAACCAAGTTGTAAACCATTGTCCTTGCTTTTTTTACTGCTTATGCATATTTAAAAGATGCATTTAAAACATGACATAAATGCTTTTATGTAATCATTTGATATTTTTGCAACCTTTTTTCTACTTACCCATTGACTTACCCTACCATTTTTTCTTCATTTTATTTGGGTGCATTTAGGCTAGCAAACCCTTATCAATCCTTTTCTTTTACAAAGTAGACTATCTAATTCTAACCTTATATCATATAAGGGCTAAAACTAAACTGATGAGCTCCTTTTATTTTCTCTACCTATCTAATGATTTGCCAAGATTAAACTCTTTGGTCATATTTTATTCTCTAACTATAAACATAAAATTCAAAGCATGGTATAATCAAGATTAAATGGTTTTATTACCATGTATTGTGGCATGAATAACAAGCTAAATACAATCATTCTTATGCATAAAAGCAAATAGTAGTGGCATTTTGACTTGACACTTTCATGGTCTCTTTTGTTTTTTGGGGTTCATATATTTTCATTTTTTTTACCTTTTCTTATTCTTTTTGTCCTTTGATTATTCTTTTAAGACAGACCCTCTTTACATTTTTTAATTGTTTGATATGCAAAACATTTGCAGAAAGAAAAGGTATGTACAATATTACAAGGCTTATCCTTAGTCATTCAAAATTATGAATCCTATTGGTATAGGAACCTAACAGTGGCTCCACTTGGGGATGGAATTATCTAGTGAAATGTCAAGAAATTTCAAGATTAGTGGCCTTTGAATTGTTGTTGATGTCACCTTGAAAAGTGTTCCTTTATACATCTGCATTATTGATACTTGTGATAGTAGATATTTAAATCTTAGGGCCTTCTCTTCTGGCTTCAACTTCAAAAATCACCATCCAATCCAAACTAGACTTTTGAAAATAGAATATATACTAGTGGGAAATGAAAATTAGAAACTAGGTTCAAAGTAGTGTTTTAGCATTTGACCATTCACTGGCCCACCTTCTGCTTCTGTACCATCAATTTCTCTTAGGAAGAAAGCATTATTTCCTCTGTAAGCATAGATGACATAGGGACCTTTCCATATGAAATAAAATTTCCCATGTTTACCTTTGTCTTCCCTCCTTGAATCCCTGTTGAGCACCTTGTCACCAAGGTAGAAATATTCAGCCGTGGTTCTTTTATCAAAAGTCTTCTTAACCCTTTCTTGCATGACTTGGGACCTGATGTAGACCTCTTCTCTGGTTTGTTGAAGATGAATAGTTTGATTGATTCTTATTTGGATACTATTGGGTTCAACCTATAATTCTTGAAGTATCTTCATTACTGGTACTCCCAAAGAGGATGGAAAGACAACTTCCATCCCATAAACTAGTTGATAGGGAGAAGTACCAATTGATTTCTTAGTAGTCAATCTATCTACCCATAAGTCATTGACTAGCTTCTTATTCCAAGTTTTCTTATTGTCCTCTAGTAACTTCTTGATGATGTTTACCCGGCTGCTACATTATTTGTAATGAGCTTAGTTAGACATCCAAATCTTGATAGAATATTGGTTTCAAGGAAGATTATGATAATAGTATCCGTGGCTTCCCTTGAAGGTATGGCCTCTATCCATTTTGTGAATTAGTTTGTGGCTCTGAGGATCCATTTGTGTTGGGCAGAGGAGGGTAGTTGAATTTCACCTATGAAGTCTCAACCCCATTGTTGAAAAGGTATTTTAGTAGAGATTGGCTTGAGGGGTAAAGGAAAAAGATTTTCTTTCCCTAAAAAATTTGACATTTGTGACAGGAGGTCACATATTTTTTGACATCAAAAAACAAGGTAGGCCAATAGAAACAAGCTCTAAGGATTTTATCTGGAGTGGTCTTCTAGTAAAGGTGTCCTCCACACTCAACTGCATCAAACTCTTGTAATACTCTGTCAAATTCATCTTTTAATAAGCAATTAAGAAGAATGTCTTCATGATCTCTCCAAAATAGAGCATTGTCTAATATACAAAATTTCAAGCATTTCATCTTTGAAAACCTGCTTTTAGTCCTAGATAATTCAGGAGGAGCTTGTAAGTTCTATAAAAGAAAAATATAATTAGCATACCAAGGCGATTCAATAAAGTTCTGGCTGATTAGTGGAGTCTCCATCTCCTCTTCATTAGCTATTGTTGCAATAATGTTTATATCCAAGGCCTGACAGTTCGATTCAGCCATGAGCTTTGCTAAACCTTGGCCCTTGATTAACTTAGTAGGTTAGATTTATATATCATACTCTAAAATAGTAGCAATCCACTTTCCCCTCTTTCCATCAGGACCATCCTGAGTTACAATTTATTTGACTACTGAATTTGGAACATATGCTACTATATGAGAATATAAGATGTATACCCTAAAATACTTAATGGCTTTGACTAAAGCCAATGCTTGTTTTTCCATTATATTGTATTTCAAGGGGTCATCTCTCAGGGCTTTGCTAAAGAAAGTAGTGGGTTGTTCATAGTGTCAATTTTCTGTAATAGAATTGCAGCTATTGTGTGCTCAGAACCAAAGGAAAAAAATATGAAATCTCTGTCAAATTTTGGACTGATTAACACAGGTGTTTTAGTTAAGTCCAGTTTAATGTCTTCAAAGGATTGTTTAGCCTCAACAGTCCACTTTATGGTCGAATATTTTTTAGTGATCTAATTAATTCTGCTAGATTAGATATAAATCTTTTAAGAAAGTTAATTTTCCTAAAACAACTTGTAACTCTTTGATGTTCAATGGGTGTTATATTTGCAAGATGGCTTCAATTCTCACAAGGTCTATCCTTACAACATCTTTTTAAATTATGTGACCTAACAAATTTCCTTCTTCTAACCCAAACAAAGACTTTTTGGGGTTCAAGGAGATTCCAAATTTCCTGCATTCAATAAAAACTTGTCTTAGATGATCGAAATGTTGATTGTCATATTTTGAAAATACAGTAATATCATCTAGATATTTCACAAGGAAATCATGAATTTCTTTTGCACAGGTTATATCCATAGCCCTATGGAAAGTGGCTCATGCATTCATTAGCCCAAAAGGAATTTTCACATACATAAATGTGCCCCAAAGCATAGTAAAGGCGATTTTGGGTTGGTCATTTGGATGAACCAAGATTTGTTTATATCCAGAGAACCCATCCAACAATGAGATTCCGAGAACCCACCTAACAATGAGGTTCTGAGAACCCATCCAACAATGAGATTCTGGTTGATCCAACTACCCTTTGTAAAATGTGATCCATTTTGGGGAGAGGGTAATTGTTTTTTAGTGACACTTTGTTGAGGTTTCTGAGATCCACACAGAGTCTGATCTCACCAATTTTCTTTCTAGTTGGCACCAAGTTTGAGACCCAATCAGAAAATATGATTGGTGCAATTATTTTGGCATCATACATCCTCTGAATTTATTTTTCAATTGCAAGTAATAAGACAAGATTGATCCTTCTAAGTTTTTGTTTGAAAGGCTTTTGATTCTCTTTAATAGGAATTGTGTGCTAGATGATGTTGGTGTCATAGGATTTGTGGTCCTCATAACTCCAAGCAAAGACATCTTGAAATTCTTTCAACAACTCAATGTATTTTACTTCTTCAGTTGGAGGTAATGATTTTGAAAATTTGACCAGTTTAGGATTTTCGTTGGTGTCTATATTACATTCCTCTATATCAGACCTTAATGGTTCCATTTTAGCTTTCCTAAGAACATCATTTGAATCAAATAAATCTTCTAGAGGGGTTAATCCCTCTGGTAAGAAGTTATCCTTGAGATTAATTACTTCAGTTTCTTCACTGATTATTTCATCAATCTCAATTTTCTCTAAGTTATCTACATCTGATTTAGTAAATTTAGTTGGGTTAAATCTATATATTTCATCACCTTCTATCTCATTTATTTCTATCTCATCCTTAGTGTCAAGATCTATGGAGGTATCAGTATCTATATTGTTATTTACAAACTCTTCTTCTAAAAGTAAAAATTTATTTATCTATTTATCATTAGAAAGTATTTTCTAATTCTTCAAATTATCTGGAATTACAGGTCTGTGCCTAACTTCAGTAGTGTACTGATGGTTGGGTTGGAAGGGTAATTCACAAGTGCTGACAAAAATTGCTAAACTGTGGGCTTGCATATTGTGTTTTCTATGGATTACTGCAAGCTTTATTTCTAAGAAAGTGTTAAGTATTTCTACAAAAGTTCCTCTATAACAACTTAACCTAGGGTGGTTTGTCATATATACATCATCAATCTATTTTATAATCAGTTCAAAGTCTCCCATGATAGAAACTCTTTTAGCTCCTAGATTCCTAACTAACTTAAGACCTAAAATTAATGCTTCATACTCGACCATATTATTAATACATTTAAAATTAATTTTGTATGCATGGCATTCTAAGTGATTATTCTGCAAATTATATATCCACACTCCTGCTCGTTCCCCTAACTTATTTTCTGACCCATCAAATTCTAAATGCCATAATATCTCATGCACATAATTTTCTGTTGGGTTGTGTTATATTCTTTCCACGACTAAATTTTTTTTGGACCCTATATTAGGTTGGGCGAACCTACCTATGGTTTTCGGTCCATGGTTTTGGACGCGATGGTTTTCGGTCCATGGTATTGGATGCTTCAGCATGTATAAATATGTATTGTAACATTGAAAGGAACATAATGAAAAATCAAGCTGGTAGTCCCGGTTTGGGGATCTAGTGGGAAATCTCTGTGTATATGTGTTTTATGTGTTATGCTCTTGCATTGTTTATTTTTCTGTGACTTAGAATTCGTAAGCAGGTAATTTCTGTATGGGGTTAAAACCTACATTTTCACTATATGGCGCAACAAACTTTTCATCATTTATAGCAATTTGACCATCTTGTTCATTGAAAAGTTCTGAGGTTTGGTTAGTTTCATTTTGTGTAGAAACTGCAATTTCTTTTGGTTTTGTATTAATGCTATCTTAAATTTCTTCTGGTGTTTGATCAGCATTATAAAAGATAAAAGAATCGATATCTAATTTTATGGAGTATATGGGAAAGTTTTGAGGCCGATCTTGGCTACTTACCTTATATTTCATTAAGGTTTCCCAGTATAGTTTCGTAGGTTGTCCAAAAATAGAGATTGTTGCATATGACATATCTAGTTGTAAGGATCCCTAAAGTTTGGCTCCCCGTGATCTGGATAACAGCATGCCATACTTAGATGGGATGTCAACAATTACAATATCCATAAGGATACTTTTGGCAAGATACTGGACTAAAGTAATAAACGAGTCTTTGATCAATCCTAGACACTTTGCCTAACTGGAGTCAAATGAGAATAAGTCTTTGAAAGGGCTTGTAATGTCTAGGTTTAACTTCTCCATTACTGATTTAGGAATTAAGTTGCGAGAAGCCCCAGAATCCAACATTTCATTGTGTAGAATTTTGTCACGGATACTAAGGCTGACGTAAAAAGGTGGAACTCCTCCTTCTAATTGTTTGCCATTAAAATTTGGACCAAATATGAGCTCTAGTTGGTCATCAAACAAGTTAACAGAATCATCATTTTCAACAATGTTTAAGGTTTGGTTTATCTATGATTTGTAATTTTCATTCTTGATTAGTTGTGTTAAAGGAACTGAACTATTTAGCTTTGTTATCTCTCCTCCCAGATTGAATGGTGAAGGAAATTTTTATGTTTGAAGGTTTTGACTTTTTGAAGTAGGGATTTGAGTAGACTTGTCTTCCTTTCCTTTATTGGGGATCTCCTTATGTGGATTTTCAGATCTGTTTTGAGTTTTTCCCACTGGTTCCTTAGGTGGAATTGAAGCGAATGGTTGATCAACAGAGGGTTGATCAGAGGTTATATCTACAATGGTGGGACTAGAAGGATTTGGGTTCTACCTAGGGAGAATTTGGAGGATCTTTGAAATAGGGGCTTCTTTTATTTTCTTAGGTTGACTTTGCACTGTTTTCTTGGTTTAGTCAAGGACATCAACATTCTTTCTTCTTCTTAGGTTATATTGTTTATGCACTTCAAAAATGGCATAATCATATCCCTGTTTGTAGTCAAATGACTCTCTAGACTAGATCTGTAGTTGTTGTGGCATATGCAGTTCCTGCTCATCTTGGGTTAGAAAAATAGTGTCCTCATCATTTATTCCCATTAGTTTGATTTTTGTGTCTTGTTCCGGATCTTCAGGATGGGATCTTTCTGCATAATTTTCTTGAAAAGGAGGCTTAAAGTTTTGATCTGGTCCATTTTTTGCAATGTTTTGATTTTGGATTTTTCTAAAATTTGGGTTTCTAATTGGAGGTGCTTGTTGGTTATCCCATTTGGGTTTCCTTTCTATGTTATCTAATCTATCCATTAGTCTTTCCATACTTTTGGCTAAACTATATATTTTAATATCATAGGGTGAAGCTTCATCCTTAGCAGTTCCTCTCCTTTCATTTTTAACTCTAGCCCTCTTAGCTAACAAATTAGCGTCAACACTAACAACAACACTTTGCATTTCTTCTAATCTTGTGGGGTTTCTTTCCCCAAGTTGGCATGCCATATTTGTGTCAAAACCATCAAGGAACTTTATTAATGTTAAGTCAGGTGGGGGTCTAAGGTTAACTGGGATAGCGTTATATATACTGTTGAATTTGATGCAGTAGTCCTGAACAGTATCATTACGTCCCCTTCTAATATTTTCATATTCTGAAAGGATTTCTAGGGGATTCTTTTTCTTTTCCCATCTATTCAAATATTTCTGATGAAATTCTTCTAAACTATCAATACTATTAACAGGAAATGCTCTAAACCATTTCCTAACATCACCAGCTAAAGTATGGGCAAAGAGTCTCGTTTGCACATTATTTGTGTCATTTTCGAGAAACTCAAATTAATTTGTTATCTTGTTGATATGTTGTTGAGTATTGTAATGTCTTGTGCCATCAAATTGAACAATTTTACTTTGGTAGTCTACTGGCATAGCACCAAGTTGGACAGGTAAAACAAGAGGAGCATATATATTTGCCATGGCTCTAGGTTGGGAGGGGTTAAGATGTGGATGAAGAATGGATGAAGAACCAGGACTAATAGGTGATGAATGGGAAATGATAGGTTGGTGAGGAAGAGTAGGTACAAATGGTGGTGAAGAATGGACTTCAGAAGGTATTATTGATGAAGTTGAAGGGAACAATGGTGAACTTAAAGTAATGGATGATTGTTTAGAAAGTTCAAGGGCTGTGGAAGTATTAATGGATGATTGTTTAGAAAGCTCAAGGGGTGTGGAAGTATTAATGGATGATTGTGGAGATTTCAGAATGTATTCATAAATGGATTTATTGGCCTGTTGAACTTCAAGGTCTGCAATAAAGTCAAGATCTAGAATAGTTTCACTGAGTGCATTTTTGAATTTAGTTATAAATAATGAATGTTCAATAGGCACATCAAAGGGAAGTTCTTCTAAAAATTACCACTCATCAGGACATGAATTAGCTTTAACTACTGGGATCTGGCCAACTGAACTTTCTTCTTCTTTGGATTTTCTTGAAATTAGGTTGGGATTATCAACTACTGGGGGAAAGTTTAGGTCTGGATTGGCCCTAGTAAAATGAGTCTTCCTGGAAGCCAAAATTCCAAAATATTTAGTTGTTTTTATGAGATTTTTTAAGAGAACTTCTAATAAATGAGTTTAAAAGGCTTATAATGAAGATTTACGATTTTCTTAAAGCTTTATTAGGACTGAGGATCCGAAAGTTCCCCAGTATAGTCACCATTACGTTATCACTCAGAAATTATCCCTAGCAGTTTCCAAAAGAAGGGCAGGACTGAGGTAACCACAAACCAACTTTTAAGCATAGGCTCTAGCCAACCTATGGCTCAAAGACGGCTCTCTCTATATGATTTAGCTTTGTTTACTGGGATTTTAGGCTAGTTTTGAAGGTTCGGGGGGTTTTTCATTTGTATTGAGCGTTGGATGGTGGAATCCTTAAAACATATGGATAGAATGATGCCTTTGGACCATTGGGCTATGGAGTCAAAGAAGGGCAACAGAATTGGAATTAACTCACTAAAGGGAGTGTTCAAAGGGCAAGCTAGTAGCGTACAGTGTAGGTCTTTGGGCCAAATGGGTGAGATGGTCTTAATGAGGGTGAGAGAGCAATTAAGAATTCTGAAACTGGGACCAAAATGAGGAATAGGGGGTAATCGGAAACAAAGGGAAATTAAGAATCATTTGCTATAGATTAGAGGGAGACAACATAAACTAAGGATCAATCAAGAATTCCTTAACTTAGATAATGAGCAGAAAACATTTAAATCCATAATAGTTAAAACAGAGTGCAATTAAGCAAATTCCGAGATATCATTCCATATTATAGCATTCAGATTTGAAATACATTAAATATTGTGTAAAAAATTTAAAGAAAGATAACAAAAAGAGAAAATACTTGTCTACACTTCGCTCTACACGTGAATCCTGCGAAATGTCTTGTCTCTATTCATTAATCCAACTTGCTGGTCCAATCAGTGATACAATAGCTTACAGTCTTTTTATCAAAAAGGTCTATAGAAATTTCTAAGAATCCACCCTACATACTTCGAATTATGAAGTATTTATACATAAATTATTACAAAATATCTCAAAAACAATTTGAGATTTAATCTAGGAAATACAAATATATTCTTGGAAGATAGAGACAGCTATTGAACTATTTCATGCTATCCCTTTTATTGTTGTAATGTTGGATTTTATGGTTGGATTTGAGCCCTTTATGATGGCTTGCTGTTGTGGTCTTTTACACTAGAACCATGTTCAACTTTTATCTTTCACCTTATACTCTTTGACACTAATACACTTTGACATGCTAACCTGTTTTCATATGTTTACCTGGTTGTTTTACTTTTACTATGTAGTAAGTCTTTTACTATAAATTTCTCACAGTAAACTAGTCATATTTTCCCACCATTTCGCATCAAGTAACTTGACATTCATCATCCACCTACATATTTCATAAGCCTCAATATATTTGGCAAAATTGGGCTTAGTGATGAACAAGTGTTTTATCTCATGCTAGAGAAAAAACAAGTTATCAAATGTATTATACAAAACTTTACCTGTTCCCAGTGCTTTTATAGCTGAAGTGCTAGCTTTTTCTTTAGCCAAATACTGAGTCTATTATCATAGTCAAGCTACATCATAAGTTTGTCATCAATGACCAATGGACTAGGAAATCCTTTCTCCCTCAAAATTTGGAGTTTAGCCATGAATCTATCAATGTCTACCTACATGTTGTGGCACTTTTCTTCCATGTTTAGCATTAGGCTTCTTTTGGAAAGGACCTTCATTATTTCCAAAATGGTTTCAATACTATCTTCTATATCTAGCTCATAAAGCTCATACCTATTTTTACTGTGAAGGAAGTGGATGAGTCTATTGGCATCCTTACGCATGTCTCCCAATTAAAAATAACTTGAATAGATGGCGAAATATCCTTGACGGGGTCAATGATATTGGCCCATAACATTTCCATAGCTTACCCAAGGGGTTTCTCTAGTGTCAAGTCTTTCTCCATAGCTTTTGACTCTTTCACTCATTCTGTTGGCCTTTTGTGCCTCTTCCTTTTGCACAATTTGGGCAATTTTGTAGTCAGTTTCTAAACTTTCCACCTTTTCCTTCAACTTTTTCATTTTTGTAGCCTGAATAGACATTTCCTCCATGTCTCTAACTAAATGTGCTACATTTTCTCCTAATGCACCTACTATTGTAGACTCTTCTATAACTGGCAATGATGTGGTAGGTGGAGCTGTAGGTGCCAGTGAAGCTGCCAGTGTGGAAGGGACTGCAGTAGATACTGTAGGGATGACATTTGTAGAAGTTGTGGCAATGTCAGTTTGTTTGAATTGGATCAAGCTATCCAATTCTTTCTCTGTCTATCTTAGTTGATCATTAAGTTTTAGGACCAAGTCCAACAACTCTTCGTGTCTGGTTTGGCTCTCTAAGACTTCAAGTGTTTGAGGATGTTGCAGCTGAGGTATCTTCAATTGCTTCTTAAGTGCAGCAATATCATCGTTCTTCTTCTTTATGAGTTGATCGGTAGTGTTTATATCTTTGGGATCATGTCCCAATTCAATAACTATGCCTTCCAAGGACTTAATCCTTGTATCCTTGGCCTGTGAAGAGGCTTTCTCTAACTGAAACTGTGTCGAGATGTTGTTCAATGAGTTTTGTAGTTAATGGGTAGCTATGGCCTTACCTGTTAGGGTGGAGTATATCATCTCTTCGGCCTATTTATGCAGTTCAATCTACTCTATGGGATGAATATCTCTTGCAAACGCTTGAAATTAAACCCTCTTGAAGTCTGAAGATGTCTTGGGCTTCTGTGTGGTAGGTTTGATAAAGAACATTTGAAGTTTTCCCTACTTGATGTCAAAATCTAACATCAGTCTTGTTTGGTTTGTGGGACTGAGTTTCAGATATTGTGCATAGCTTTGAACTTTGAGCTTCTCATTCTTAATTTTGATTTCTTTATATGTTTCCTTTATGTCTTTGTCCTTGTCAGTAGGCCTACTGAACAAAGACACTTCGACACTTAGCTGCCTTTCCAACATCTGAGTATGTGATGTGGATGGCTCTTGTATGTCTCCAGCTGGGGTTGTGGGCCTACTTCTGTCTACCTCTCTGTTGGTCATCTATGCTGATCCTTCTGTATCTTCCTATTCAGAGGAAGGATTTAGCCTTGGCCTCTTGCTTTGGCTTGTTTCCTGTTGCAGATTTGAGGTATTCATTCCTGAAGTGGAAGCTCTCTCTCTATTTCTTTTCGGATTTATCTCCTCATTTTGAGTAGTCTGTAGGATAAGAGGAGTGCTCATGGTAGCTTCTTTTTGTTTTGGTACCTGCATAAATGAGCTATCATCAAGCTGCCTCTCTAAATCAATCAAGGTATTCTCAATGTCTACCTTTGTACTATCTCTATCTATAAGAGTATTATCCAACCACTAAGATTGATTGGCATAGGCTTCTATTTCAAGTATGGGGTGATGAATGGAAGGCCCCAATTTTTCCTTTTTCCTATGTCTGGTCATGAATCCTTGAGGGTCATATCTCCACATGAAACTCTGTTGGAACTTCATTTGCTACAAAATTTGGTCTGCTTCCTTCCTTGTCTCTCTAGAATTTCAGATGAAGGGGCCCAATTGATCTTTGACTCTAAACTAGGTTTTCTTCTTGGCTGAAACAAAATTTACTTCATCTAAGTTCATTATTTTCCTATAATATTCCAAAGAAAATAACCTCATGGGGAGGTATTTGGGTAGTTTATATGGTGCAAGCTTGCACCCACAGATCCTTATCTCTGTGTGGTTTTGGTATAGGTACAAATCTCCCACTTTGGTTTGTTTGGATAGCTGGAGGACCCTTTTTATCTCTGGACTTATCCTAGGTGGAGGATTTCCTATAAGCATAGCCATGACTGGATGTACAAAAGAGTCTATAAAATCTGAATAAGTGTATGGTGATCCAAATTTGTGGAATAATGGGGTCCAAAAAATGACAGGCATGGGCTTGCCTTTGGTATCAAGCTCCTGGAGGGTGAAAGGAAATGTGTTTGGTTGGTAGTACAGGAACATATGATAGAGGAAAAAGAACACTCTTTAATTTCTCATTCTAGTAAACTACTCATGCATCCTATAAGCTATAAACTCAACGAAATTTCACAAAATAGGAAGAGGTTATCCTGGGGTATAAATGGACATGAAGGCAAGTATAAGCTCATCAATGTATTCATTGATACTGTAGCCCAAAATGCATGATATAATGGTCACAATCCTGCTTGCCCCTTGTAGAGAAAATGGTTGACATATATGGAGGGGGATCTTTAGGAATATGTTTTTCTTCTACATTGAAGGTTTGGAGTAACTGGGCCAATCTAGATGGATTTAACTTGGTGTACTGGTCTATCAGATCCCTAATTGAGAGTGGGGTTAGATTGGGTCCTGGTGGAAAATGTAACATTTCATTTATGGATTCAAGTGTGATGGTAGACAAAACCTTTTAGTCATGAGACATGATATTTCTATGGCTAGGGATGTGTTGGCTTGTATGGGCTTGACCCATTTTCAGAGGTGATTTAGCCAAACAAATCCCTGTGCTACTGGCCCTTTCGGAAATAGTCCGCGGAGTGCAGACTGAGGTCTCACCCGAGGTAGTATGGGTAGGTGCTAGAACCAGGTTTCTGCACCCTAGAGATGTCTGATAATTTGTTGGTGGTCTGCAGTTTGAACCTTCGCACACATCGCTATGCGCACCTGTCAGTACCTCGTAGCCTGCAATGCTACCTTTGCATAACTCTGTTCGAGGTGTGAAATGTGTTATTACCCAAGTTCTTAACCCAATATTATCTGATTACTTAACTTATATGTATGAGCCCAATTATACCTAACAATGTTTAATATTCATATAAGTGTGCGCGATAAAAAAACACAGTATACACGCATAGAAAATCATATAAAACCAGATACATAGTATTTAGAATCAAACTTCTCTTTATTATTCTTCTTCTTGGGATACAGACTTCACTTTGCCCTGTGCACTCAACTGCATGGGTCCACGCATTCAGCCGCGAACTCTACTATGCCTCTGTGCACTCAGCTGTAGAGCCTCTTCCTATTAATATGACCCAATACACTTTGAATTCTTCTCTATCCGTGAGATCATTACATTAATCCATCTCTCGTTATCTCCCTTTACAACTTAGAACCTCACTCTTATTTATACAATCCCATGGTTCGCGGACCATGGGTAGGTTGACATGACATTACATTACATTACAACACTTAGGGTGGACAAACTTATGACTCAATATACATTTCATGCTCTGCACTTGCAATTCATGGAGTATTACAACATATTTGACCAAAACTTGGGCTTTGAGCCCCAAAACATTCCGTGGGGGAATTCCATGCCCAACAAGCCCCCAACACAAACATCGTGACTCGCCCTCAAGTTACTTTATCAGTGCAGCGATCTTGGCGTGGAGTCCCTCCAACTGGTCATGAACGACCTGAATCCCGGCAGCACACTGGGCTACTACCTGGTGCACCTGTTGCATTCTGTCTTTTGAGTCCTTTGTTTCCGGTTTGCTACACTGCATATGTACCTGCATCCCCTAAATCTGCATGAGCTTTCCTTCGATATCTGCTATGATGTGAAGGCTTCGTCAATCCATGGCTAGATGTGCGCTTTGAGAATGGCTTCCTTATGGCGTGCTACGTCCACCTACTCTTTCAATGCCTTGGCTTGCTGCATCTTTGCAAGCCGATGAGTAAGGACTACTATTTGTGCAGTTCCTCTGATGTTTCCATATTGTTGTTGGAGCTCGTGTGCCTCTGTCTCTAGCCACTGAATGTTGGGTCCTCCTGCAACATCGTGAAGACCTCAAGCGCATACTCCAACATGGTGGTACATTCACACACTACACCTATAATCTCTTCCATCCATGCTATAATAGCATTGGTGCACTTCTCTCTGACCTCTGGGGCAGTGGAAGGCTGCACCTTCAACCGTAGTTCACCAATCTAGAGTTTCAGCTCCAGTTACACCTTTGTTGTCTCTTCTTTAGCATCATGGACTCCACTTGCTAGACTGTGAATCCACACTTCTACTCGTAGATCTGCTACAATAGCTAGCTCTAGGATGCATCGACATGCATTATCTACCATCTACACCAACTGTTTGTTCTGTGACACCAGCTCATCACGCTGCAAGCTAAGTTGTTCTATATTAATCTTCTGCATGCTCAAAACCTGGATTGCATGGCTCTCCCTAGTGCACAGCTTTTCTGTTATTCCATCCTGTAGCTGATAGAGAATTTCTCGAGGAAGGGCATCTAGATTAAGGCCAAGGCCTTTCATCATACTAACCATCATTCGGTCCATCACATCTGCTAATACTAACACTCCATATGGCAACACTATTGTGTTGGAAATCCTTGCGCACAACATCTATTCTGCTGTTGAAGTGCCCACTGCTACATCGGTAGATAGAATACCTTCATGAGGGGGCCAAACCTTTAACTCCTGTAGCTGCATCCTGAGGGTCCTCAAAACATTTTGCTTCTCCGTCATGAAGTATTGGAGTTCTTCACTAGTGACATCACAAACCATCTCACCGATTTCATGGAGGTCACCTTCAATTAAAGTGATCAGGTCAATGGCGAGCTTCAAGGCCTTGACCTTTTTTCTGGGACCCAATATTTCTATGATGCACAGCTATTTGAGTTGGGTTGAGGTGGTTCCTAGGTCCACACTCTCTTCTGCGAAGTTTGTGTCCTCTACCACCTGTTCTGCAAGCACTTCTTGGCCCTCCTCTACCTGCACTATTTCGGCCTCTACTATGTGTGCTATTGCTGCTTCAGCTTCCTTCTTCTACTCTACGGTTGCCTGTGCTACTTCGCGGGCTGCCCTAACCTTGGCTGCCACTTTTTCATTGTGCCTTTTCTCGACTAGTTGGGTGACATGCTACTTGGCATCATTCTTCCTTTTTCGCATTGCTATCTTATCCAACTCCGCCAAATCTGAGGTGCACCACTCAGGAGGCCATGATTCTAACACTGTAAAGATCGGATCACCAGTGGCTATGAATGGGAGCTTTGTCCACTACTTCATCGGATTCATTTGCGCCTTGATGTTAATATTGTGCATGTCCACCTTGAAGTATGCAAAGCTCTGCAGACTGTTGTGCACTGTGGGGGATAGGCGTGGCCTCCTATTAATCCACATCTGGATGCTCGCATCCATGAGCACCTAGAAGATCTTTGTATAGTGAATCCGATTCCCATCCTTGGTAGCCCAGAACAATGTGTACTTTGCGGCCTCTGGTAAGTCACACTCAATACTTTGGAATTGACTATCCTCTAGTAGTTCTCTTGCTACCAGCAAAATAGACAAGAGCAACCATGCGTAGTGGAAGGTCTTACCCTGCTCCTGGGCTTCCTTACAGTTGATCAAGAATTCCTTGCAGAGGAACTTGGCCCAGTTGAATTGGACTCCCTATATGCATTGTTCGGCCATCACAACTATTGGCGCTAGTACTTCATTGCTGTAGCATTTTCTCATTACTTTCCTGGGCAAGAGTTGGGTGGCTATGTGCACTCCTTTATCCTTGATACTGTTGATGGCATGATCCTTCTTTTTCCTCTCGAGCTTATATATTTTCTTCATGGCTTCTACAAGAGCCCAATTGCCACTTTTTCCTGCTATCAGTGCAGGGTACTTTCCCTTATAGGGAAGCCGAGAAATTTTGTGGATGACATCCGTCGTGATGGGAATAGGCTCCTTCGGTCATAGGTACCCATCATGCACTAGGCAAAGCAGCTACCTAATGATGAAAATGGCGATGGGTGCATGGTGAAAGTGTGGTATCCATAGTAGATGAAGCAATCTGACCTTCTCCACACCACGTAACCATTTTCGTGGTTGTAATGTGATCACCGACCCCTCCATAGTTTGTTTCATTAGGCTCTCTGTCTCTAAGTGTGGGAACTTCTCGCTGTCTGCGAGGCCCCAATATTCAAATTTTAGGGTAGGCACACATCCTAGGAGTGGACCCTCAAAGGTAATTCCATCAGGGAGGAGCAGGGTCTAGATCACAATCTTCGTTGCATCCAAATCCTTTGGTATCTTAGCTTTCCCCATTCATGGAGGGAAATACTCGGGAAATTTTGTTGTAGAGTGCATTGGTTGGATGTCCGCCTCCACGTCTTCTTCCTCTTCAACCTCAGCAATCAGAGCCTATAATTCCTCCTCCTCTTCATCTGACTCAATGGTGACAACCTTCCCCTTTTCCTCCATTGATAGCTTACCAAACCACATATTCCTTAGGGACATGTGGACTGGACCCATTGTCTGATTATATTTTTTCGGTCTCAGCGTCTGAGGGGATTTTGGGATTTTTGGCGTGATCCTAGTATCTTTGGGAACATTGTGTACTATGTGGGTTGGTGTGACCTCGACGACAGTTCCTTCTTCAAGGCCCAAACCTTCCCGAGTATCTGTCATCTTGTCTATACTATATGCAGTCTTTTGTGAACCTAGGGGCTCGAATATTGCTCAGCACCCAACACTCCGTGCTCTATTCAATCGGTCAAGTCCCAAGTAAACAAGTGTTGTCTCGTGGCTTACCCCTAGACTTTTATAGTGCCTTTTGAATTCAAATTCGATTGTTCCCCCAATTCTAGGCAATCAATTCTTTTTTGGCAATAGATTTTCCAAAATATTGCCCATAACTACTATCTTAAATGTCCACCGCCCTCTCCATTTGGCCTCAAATTGGACATCCCGTCATGACCATTGACACCAACGGTCACTTCCTAGCCTACCCTTATGGCAGTGCAGTGCCCTGTGTGTGGGTGCAGACCTTGTGACATGTTAATTTTGCATGCACCTCCCTTATCGTGCAGCTCTCAAATAGACTCTTTTATAGTCCCATGCTATCTTTACACTTGTTGGAGCACTAAGACTGTGCTTCTTGGGGCTAGTTAGGTGCTCGCACCACTTGTGCAAGGCTTTAGCTCACATTCTAGTATAGTCCACAAAAAATCCTCTGGTTATTGTGTTTGGTAAGTTATGATCATAGCCATGGTGACAGAGTCATAAATTCTCAGTGATAGTTTTCTAATTCAGTGGTATGGTCATCTGCACCTTGCCTTTCCATCCTTGGTTTACCGACGAGACATGCTTGCTTGATCTCATTTTCTAGCCTCTTGACCTTTGTGTCCATCAAAATGATTTTCTTCCTTAGTCATACTCGGTCTTTTTGAGTTCGCGAAGTCTAAGGTTCCCTCGTTGAATGGATTCCTAAAGCCTTATGTGTTCGACCTCATGTAGTTGTGTGATTTATCCATCGTGGGCTTCACGCATTATCACATCCGTGGGTGCTGTTATGTGTGGATTCCTCTTTGCATTCTCTTCAGAAATTATGGTCCCTACTTTGTTCTGCACCTTTGGAATCATTTCCGTGGTCAGGGTTTTGCACATGGTCCTATAGGCCCATCGAACCACTGGTACGTGTAGGTCCAATCAGTGCGTCTCACCCGGTGAACTCTATTCAGTACTTCACACACCCTATCAAATTCTTCTCCATGGATAATTGGTAGTGCACATGGCCTTTCCTGCTACTACATTTTGTTCCGATTCTCTATTCTGGCAGTGGTGTGAGCTTGTGTGGGTTGTATGGCATATGTCCGTACCCATCGAGAAATGTGGGCGTGCAAGTTGTTATGCCCTTGGTGACTGGCTCTCATCATGAGCTAAGGCTTTCCAAAGCATTGGTGCATCATCCTTTTGCATCCGTGCTAGTCATAAAAAATTCCTTGATGTGTACCCCACCATCGTGTGGGCGTTGTGTGCAGTGCCCACTTCAGAGCATTAAACCACTACTATTTTGGTACTATGCTTTCAAATTTGTTCAGGAATTCATCCACCATTGTTGACACATCATATGTAGGCAAATCCATTGCCTCTGTTGTCACATAATGCAGTGATCTAACCATCATGTTGCAATTAAGTGTTGCTACTTCGTACAGTCGATTTTGCCATCACTCTATCTCTTCATCTGAATTTGAAGAGCAGGAGCTTTCGCACTCCCACGAAATCCTTCCATCTGTATTCAAATTCACCCAATTCTATTCTCACGCATTTATCTTGTAGATGCAATCGAGATCATCATCACTATCATTTTCGTGCACTAGTTCAGTGTATCATGCTCCTTTGGCTGGATCTAGCGGTACTACTACGCATAGTGATTTTTCTTCAAAAATCATTTTGTGCTTCTTCAGATTTATGACTCTGTTCATATTAGTGGCCCAATCTATTCCTAGTAGTGTGGGATAGGGATTACTATCATTGACAATCTCTATCACTTCAAAATCTACCTGCGCGCTCGCACCTTCAATATCTACTGCTACCTCTTGCAATCTTCCCATGGGCAAGATCTTCTGTTGTTTCACCATTTGTAACTGAATAAGAGACCACTGTAGCATGGGTCTACCCATGCATTCCCATGTTTGTTTTGGTAGTACATTTACGTCTGATCCAAGATCCAGGATTACCTGATCCATTTCATACACACCAATATGTGTAGTCAACCTCATTTCCCTTCCTATGTGTAATGCATGCTTTCCTAGTTTCTAGACCACACGCGGTTCTCCTGAGCCCGCGCACCTAGTGATAAGTTCGTGTAGTCCTTTTACTACTTTGCTATCATGTAGAAGTTTCATGCATGTCTCTAGAAAGGTAGTGAGCATTAAGGGATCCATCCTTGGCTCTTGTTGATCCTTACTGCCTGAAGTGGAGGCCTCTATGAAGCTCTTCTTAGCTTCCATGAATTTCTCCTTCACACATTCTAAATCAAATTCAGGTTCTGTTGTAGGAACCTTGTGAACCCGCTCACTTTCTTCTAACTGCTTACCTTTATCATCACTAGTGGTCCTACTGCTCCTGAGCATCATGTTTACATTCAGGCCTTCTTCGTGTGGCTCAGACCTCATCATCTACAAATTCTGAGTCGGAGGGGGCTAAAGTACCCCTTTTTCATGTAGTCTCACTACCAATGTAGGGCAGTCTTCTGCCTCATGATCAAACTGAGTACAATACAAACATGATGTCCTTTTCAGGTTTGTACAATCATGGGCATAGTGCCCTGGCCCTCTGCAATTTTAACAAATCAGTTGTCCACGACCCCTTCCTAGTCCCATTCCACCTCTACCTCTACTGTGCCCCTGAAATCTAGAGCGCGCCATTCCTACATTTGGGTAAAGGGCTCGCATTTTGGTCTGTACCCTGTAGGCAGGATTCTGATCCATCATTAGTTCGTAGCTTCTACAAGTGCATTCATCATGGCCTACAGAACTACAGAAATTACAAAACAATTGTTGTGACGTTTGTGTATACTTCTGCAATAGATGAAAATTATCTGTAGTGTGTTTTCCTCCTATCTAACAGATCGCACACCATAATGTAGGTGTCGTGCTTGGTCCTGCCTATGCCTCAGGACTTAATGGCATTATCCCTCCTCCTGCCAAGTAATTTGTAAACACTAGACAATGGTCCTTGTCATGCCCCTGGCCTTCACATTTTATGCACCATAACTCCTCACGCCCCTCTGGCCGAGGTGTCTTGTACAGTTTCAAACTCTGCATCTCTAGACATAGATTTTATAGTTGCACATGGATTTGTTGGACTGCCAAACTGGGGTCTTGTAAAGGGGTCTCATGTAATCTCATTGCCATCTCCAAAGCTTCGGCCTGGGTGGAAAGTTTTTGCAGTGATAATGTCGTCCTTAAGTGCGTTTTCCATCCATCAACATCATGTTGGCTTCATGAATCATACCCTTCAGTCTTTGGTCCAGATCCCAGGGGGTCTCACTTGGGAGCATCATGATCTCTTTAAACTTAATGATTGACTGTGTTTCCGACTTTGGCCTGATAAATTCCCTGTACAGCGCAGTCTGGATTTATGTGATTCTTGCATTTGGATGGTCATTAGAATGCTTGATGTACCATGTTAAATCATGATCTTGTAACGTGCTTACCAGCATAGCCTTTTTGATATTTTCATCCACAACTCCTTTTGCTTCCCATACCGCTCTTACCACGAACTAGAATTGGTCTGGATCTTCATTCCCTACTCCTCTAAATACTGGTATTTTGATCGCACTCGCCATACTGAACTATGGTGGTGGCGGAGGTGGGGTGGGTGGAGATGGAGGTGAGGAGGGTGAGACAGGTGGTAGTGTTGGTGGAGATGGTAAGCACGGAATTTGTTGCCTTATCAGACTTGACTGTGCTTGTTAGAGAAACTTTTGCGAGCTCTTCCTTGCTTTCCCGCAAGGGGGAAATTAAGGGACTGGTTTCTAATCCTTCACTACTCCCACTTTTGTAGATATTTCCACTTCGCGTAGTCCCAAACATTAATTTATTTGCATAACCTGCTTTTCACACAATAGTATCTTAATCCAAGTGTTCAAAGATTTAATATACTTACTTTGTGGTCCCTTGAGGAAATGTCACTCTTCCTCACTATAGCTGACGGTCAGATCTACCACAAACTCGATGATAAATCCTCCTATAATTTAGTCGAGCCAATGGTCCATGACTCATGCAATCTTATCTCCTGATGCTTCTAGTCAGCACACTAATTCTGGAGTCCACATGATTGGTTTGTCGAGCCTACACATTCTCTGACTGTCTGCTAGCTTCGCAATCCACTCATACAACTCAAAAGGAAAGGATGCAAAGAAAATTTTGTGGATTCCATATACAAGTAGCACTCCAACCACTGTTCCTTAGATACTCATGGATTTATGTTTTCCTACGCCGCGAACTAGTGAATCTTTTGTCCAACCACCCTTCAATTTCTTTCTTTGTTGGATTCTAGTGGCACGACATTAGATATCGCTTATGCAGATCCCGGTCCCAGCAACGAAACCTGTCAGACTAAGAGGTAACTCCTTAAAACAATTCATGATATTCATTCAGGTTGGTCTTTCTTATATACATGAGGGAGAGACTGTTAATATCATCTCCTGGTGACTCTTCATATTTTCTATTATTTATTTACATCAATTTCAGTTATTCACCCAATCTTGATGATTAGGTGTCAACATTCTCCCCCTTAATCTCAAGGGATGTTGGTGAGTCCAAGCATCGTTCTAAATCTTTCAAGCTTTTCTCTTCCAAACGCTTTGGTGAAGATGTCTACAATTTGCTCATTAGTGGAAAAATGGTGGAGATGGATTGTTTCGGCCTCAACGTGATGTCAAATCAGATGATATTTAGTATTGATGTGCTTTGTTTGATCATGGAACTTTGGGTTCTTGGCCAACTTTATTGCCGAGGTATTATCAATCATGAGTGGAGTCGATTGTACTTGTTTTACCTGCAAATCTTTAAGAATTTTCCTGAGCCACACAATTTCTTTTGTTACCTCAGCTGTTGCCACATATTTTGCCACTGTTGTGCAATCTACTAGAACTAATTGTTTGCATGATCTCTAGGAGATAGCTCCTGATCCAAGACTCATAGCATAACCTAAAGTAGATACCCTAGTTTCTTTGTCTCCATCGAAATCTGAATCGGAGTATCCAATCAAGCTGAAGTCGTCCACTTGTGTATACTTGATTCCAAAGTCTTGAGTTCCCTTCAAGTACCTTAGAACTCTTTTTGCAGTAGACCAATGTCCCTCACAAGGATTTTGCATAAACCTGGAGAGGATTCCAACAGAAAATGAAATGTTTGGTCTGGTAGTAGTTAGGTAGTTGAGACTTCCTACAAGCTTTCTATACTTTGTTGCATCCTCAAATTATTTTTCTTCAATGGATGTGAGCTTTATGTTTTGTTCCATTCGAGTAGTAAGAGGATTGCATTCTGTCATGCCAAACTTTTTCAACAGATCTCATGTACTTCTTTTGAGAAAGGAATATGGACTTTAGATGTTGAGTTACTTCAATACTGAGATAGCAATGAACATAGCCCAAATCAGTCATTTCAAAACCTTTCCTCAATTCCTTCTTTATGGATGCAATGTAGCTTTCTTTGTTCCCTATCATCAAAATATAATCTACCTATACCACAAGATATACAACTATTTTTCCAACCTTCTTGACAAATAAAGTTGCATCATCAAGATCATAATGTTTGAAATTTAGTTTTAGAAGATGCTCAGTTAGTTTTTCATACCAGGCTTGCGGTGCTTGTTTGAGGCCATACAAGGATTTCACAAGTTTGCATACTTTATGTTCATGTCCTTTCATAGCAAATCCTTTAGGTTGGGACATACAAATATTCTCTTTTATATTTCCATTCAAGAAATCAGTTTTTACATCCATTTAATGGAATTTCCAACCGTTCTGAGATGCTAGGGCAAAGAGTGTCTAGATGGTAGCCCATTTTGCTATGGGGGGCAAAAGTCTCCTCATAATTGACCCCATCCTTCTGTGCAAAACCTTTTTCCACAAGCCTGGTTTTGTGCTTGTCAAGTGAGCCATTAGCTTTATAATTGTTCTTGTAGACCCACTTGTAGCCAATTGGTTTGGTTCCTAATGGAGGATCAACCAGCTTCAAAGTGCCATTATTTACGAGGGAATCATACCCCTTTTGCATCTCTTCTTTCCATTCATCATGAGAAGTAGCTTCTTTCAAGGAAGTTGGTTCAAAATCTGTAGACAAATTCAATTCATAATCATAAGAAACATCCATATCAACAGGTGAACTAGAGTTATCTACATCACCTCCATTTTGCTGGTTTGAATTTCTAGTTCCTATCTTTCCAACCTCATCAGGATGAACACTTTCAAGTGCCTTTGTCAGCCACTTTGGGGGACCTTTCTCAGATGGTCCAGGCTACTCCGTTGATTGAGTTGGGACTGAATCTAGATTGAATCTCCCAATTCTATCAATCACATCACCTAAAGTATCATCTGTTGTTGGAGTTTCATGTGGGGGAGAGAGTGCTTCAAAAGAACATTCCACAGGTTGATCTAGTATAGGAATTCCCCCTTCAAGATGTGGAATCTAATTATCAAATTCTTGAAATTCTATCCAAGCGATCAAGTTTCCGCTCAACAACATTGTCAGTTTTGGATGTCTCAAGAAAGATTACATCTATAGATACAACAAAATTTTTATTGACTTTATCATAGAGACGGTATGCTTTGGAGGTGTTTGAATACGCCAGGAAGATATAGTTACGACTTCTTGCACCAAGTTTGTTTCTATGTATCTTTGGTATCAAGACATAATAGGTGGAACCAAAGACCCTGAGATGCTTTATCAAAGGAATGTGCCCATACCACATTTCATAGGGAGTCTTGTTTCTGATAGCATTAGATGGACATCTATTATTTATATATACAGCATATAGAACTGCATCAGCCCAAAACATCAATTTTACATTGATGAAAAACATCATGGAGTGCACCATATTTAATATTGTCCTATTCATTTTCTCAGCTACACAGTTCTGTTGAGGATTATAAGGCACAGTGGTTTGATGTTTGATCACATGTTGGCGAAGATAGTTTTCAAATTCATTTGAAGTGTATTCTTTTCCATTATCAATGCAAATAGTGCCAATATGATATTGTGCATCATTTTCAATCCATGTATGAAAGTTCTTCAACGTTTGACAAGCATCAGATTTGTTCTTCAATAAATAAACCCAACACATTCTGGTGTAGTCATCAATAAATATCATCATATATTTATTTACATTTGTAGAAGGAACAGGTATTGGACCACATAAATCTGAATGAATGAGTTCAATTTTTCTATGTGCTCTTGAATGTGAATCATGAAAAGACTATTTACTATGCTTTCCTAGAATGCAAGCATCACAATGCTTAAGTTTCCTAGGAATGGTAGGCAAACTAGTAACACCATTTTTCTTCGATAAGCAGAGGTTGTCATAGTTCAAATGTCCAAATATAGCATGCCATAATAAACTTGATGGAAGTGTACCTTCTTCATAATGAGAATTGTATGAGAAATGTTGTGCATAAGCATAGGTACCTTGCAGCTTGAGAAGACTTTCTTCTTCTATCCCCCTCATGAAAAGTGAGTGGTTAGATGATTTTCTCACCTCAAGCTTGCCATCAAACATATGAATTTGGTGACATTGCTGGTAGATGTGGACCAAGCACAACAAGTTTCTCTTCAGTTGTGGGAGATATAGAAGATGTTGAAAAAGAAAGTCTGGAAGACCAAGCAATTTAAACCTAATTATACCAAGCCCTAATGGCTTGAGTTTTGATTGGTCTGCAAAGTATACTACTCCATCAACATTGTCAATAAATTCTTCAAAAAAATCTTTTCTATGAGTCATGTGGCAAGTTTCTCCTGAATCAAGCAACCAATCATTTTTCCAATAAGCAAGTGAAGCATTAAATAAGCCTTCGTTTACCCCAATATTACATTGTGCCACAACATAATCAATGGATTTAGATGTTTTACCCTTGTCTGTGTCATTAGTTTTACCTTTGGGTTGGTTTCTTTGTTGTTCAATTTTGTCCCAAGGTAACTTGCATGTGGAGGCATCATGTGATCCATTTCTTTTGCAGCGTATGCAGTGCAAATCTAACTTTTCTCCTTGAGAGTGTGTACCCCCCCTGCCTTTGAAATATCTTCCTCTTCCTCTTCGACCACCTCTTCCTCTAGAAGAATCTTGGGCAAGATTCTTTTCTTTATGAGCAAGGCACACAAGCTCTTCAAAATATTCAGGGGTTGTCTTCTTCCCAAAAGCTTTCTCTCTTTCAACAAATTTTTTCACAAGAGAGTCAAAGGTAATATCTTTGAGATTTCCATTTTCTTGCAATGGCTCAAGATAATTGGAGTAAGTAGAATAAAGTTCCTTGAGAAAAGCTATCAAATGAATATACAATTCAACATTAGTGACTTTGATATCATGCATTATAGATTTTACTTCTGATGCAAGAGCAAGAGGATCATTGTTTTGTAATTCAAAAGTGAAGAGTTTAATCATGAGTTGAACAAATTCAAGTGTAGAATGTGTGTCATAGAGTTCCTTCAGTTTTTGTAAGGCTTTGAAAGCATTTGAAAATGGTGAAATATGTCGACTCACCTCTTCACTTACAGATGCTGCAATTAATGCATAAGCTTTGCTATTCTTATTTTCCCAAATGGCAAACTCCTTATCTGAGGTAGGTTATTCTGGCTCTTTGTCTCCGTCTCCAACACACACTCCTTTCCACGACTCATTGAAAATGAGGGTGTGTTTTATCTTCCAGGACCACTCAGGATAGTTCTCCTTGCCAGTGAGAACTACTCCCATAATAGATATGATTGAATGCATTGTAAATTCTAAGTGTTGTAAAAATACTTGTGCTGCTAAAAAAAATTGATGATGATACATGGAGACAGAGGTATCACTCTACAAAATGTAATACCATACACCAAAAGGTAATAGCATTCACCATTCATTGATTCTAATATTCAATTCCATATACAATGAAACAGCTCACAATCACTAAAAAATCATACAATTCGCACAGGAGAGGAGACTCTCATGCATAGGCTCTGGAAAACAATAGAGCAGTGTGGGAGGATAGGCCAACAGTGTATCAATTTTAATGAAAAAATGCTATTAATCAACAAGAATGTATACAAGACTCTCACGCATAGGCTCTGGACAGCGATAGCACAGTGTGGGAGGAGAGGCCAACAATGTATCAATTTTAATGACATAATGATATTAATGAATGGAGCAACGTATCAATTGAAAAAAACATCATGGAGCAACGTTATCAATAATATTGTGAAAGGCTAAGCATTTTGTATGCACGTGGAGCAGCATATCAGAGAATAATAGTGAGTCGTAGGGGAATAATGATGCATTCAATCTAGTGGAAGCATCAGAGCTACCAATCTAGCCAGTCTGCATAGGATTTAGAACACCATAGGCAGAATAGGGAGTTCAAAGCAGAGGGAAGCCAAAAATGGCATTGGCTCTGATACCATGTTAGACTAGGAGGTAACTTCTCAAAACAATTCATGATATTCATTCAGGTTGGTCTTTATTATATACATGAGGGAGAGACTGTTCATTTCATCTCTCGATGACTCTTCATATTTTCTATTATTTATTTACATCAATTTCAATCATTCACCCAATCCTGATGATTAGGTGTCAACAAAACCATTTGTTGGCTTGTATGGGCCTAACCGAGGTTCAAAGGTGATTTAGCCAAACAAATATCAGTACTAATGGCCCTTTTGGCAACAGTCCGTGAAGTGAGGACTGAGGTCTCACCCAAAGTAGTATGGGTGGGTGCTAGAACAAGGTTTCTGCACCCTAGAGATGTCTGATGGTTTGTTGATGGTTCGCAATTTGACCCTACACGCACGTCACTACTCGCACCTATCAGTACCTTGCAACCTGCAATGTTGCCTTTGCATAGCTCTATTCAAGGTGTGATCTGTGTTATTACCCAAGTTCTTCACCCGATATTATCTTATTACTTAACTTATTTGTATGATCCCAATTATACTTAACAGTGTTCAATATTCATATAAGTGCGAGCGATAAACAACACAGTATAAATGCATAGAGAATCATATAAAACTAGATACACAATGTTTAGAATCAAGCTTCTCTTTATTACTCTTCTTCTTGGGTTACATACTCAACTTTGCCCTGCGCACTTAGCTACAGGGTTCCGCACACTCAACTGCGAACTCTACTAGGCCTCTACGCACTCAGCTGCAGAGCCTCTTCCTACTACTAAGACCCAATACAATTAGATTTCTTCTATATCTGCTACTAGATCATTACATTAATACATATCTTGTTATCTCCCTTTACAACTTAGAGCCTCGCTCTTATTTATAATATCCCATGGTCTGTGAACCATGGGTAGGCCAACATGACATTACGTTACATTACTACACTTAGGGCAAACAACCCTATTACTCAATATACATTTCACTCTCCGCGCTCACAATTTGCAGAGTCTTACAACATATTTAACCAAGACTTAGGCTTTGAGCCCCAAAACATGTTGTGGGGGGATTCCATTCCCAACAGGACATAGCATGCGTGTCACATGTGGACAATTTCTAAGAAGACATGTGCTTGGGGGAGCTGATACCTGGGTAAATTGGACTCCCAAAGGCCAATGTCATCTGAATGGTTTAGGTAGTTCTCTTTGCTCAAGCAATGAATTTTGAGCAGGAGCTTTGATGCATTGGTATCTTTTATTTGGAAGTCCCTGTCAGTCAGGGGAAGGTGGTATAGGTCTAAATGTGGAGTTGTCATAGGTTTGATATCCATGACAACAGGGGCAGCCATTATTAAGTTCTTGTGGATTTGAATTAGGCGTTGGGGGTTTGTTTAGAGGTTTAAAATGGAAATTGGGAAATTTCAAATGGTTTTGGCCACAGGTGTTTTTAAACTTAAGCTAATTTTTCAATTAATTTGACTTAATGAAAAGAATTAACAGGCTAAATTTTTCCAAATTTGAATAGGGAGTGGTATTCTGTGGTGAAATACCTAGAATTTGAGCGAATTTGGCTTCAAATTGATGGTTCACGGTAGTTACAGAGGTTTGTACGGTTCTGGTATGGACTGGGAGGTTAGTTGGGTTGTTTGCAACATCTTCTAGAATGAATTTGGAGGTCTATTGGTCAACTCGGTGTTTGCAGGAGTCGCAAAGGTTTTCATAGTTTTACAAAGAAAATGAGTGAAAAGGGAGAAAAGAGGGCTTTTCGGCTTTTTATAGAAAAACTATTGTTTTTTTGGTGGGTTTATTTACAAATGAACAGTTGGCAATTTTTTTAGTAAATCAGGGAAGCAATATTAGAAGGCCATTGCACCGCTTTTGTGGTGTGGGCGGTATTTGAGGAGGGTCACCTGATGTGCCTTAGAGTGCGACATGTAGCATTCGAGGGGTTGGGGAAAACTGCCTTATCGGGTGAGTAAAGGTTGGCGATCGGGTTTGGCTGATATAGATGTAGGTCGTCAGGTGAGGGGGGCGATGATCAAATGGTAGTCAGGCAGAGAAGATGCACGAAGGACATGAACGGAAGTTGGGGGTTGGCATAGGTTTAATATTCAGTGGTATGGGACTAGTTTAGGAATTAATCCTGGGTTAAGTGATCAAGAGGGGCTTAAACGTGGACTTAATAACTTTTTTTGGAATATGGAGCAAAGTGTATAGTTTATAACTAAACTAAGGGTTGGGTTATTTACATAAGGAATTAATTAATATGGGAAAAAAGGTAATTATAGGGTATTTATACAATAAAATTAGAAATTAATATGAAATTTAATGGGCGGTGTGGGTTTTGCCTAAGTGAAAAGGGAAACATTACATTTTTGTGCACTTCACTTTATACTTAGGATAAATTGTTTTCTGTGGGTTTATTAGTGTTGGCTACGTGGGACCTGACCCAGGTTCAGTAGTGAGTTTAGCCAAGCAAATCCTGATACTACTGGCCATTTCGACAACAGTCCATGGGGTGCAAATTGAGGTCCCACCCGAAGTAGTATGGGAGGGTGCTGGAACAAGGCTTCTACACCCTAGGGATGTCTTGATGAGGGTTTTGGAGGTTCATGATCCTAATCTGCGCTATTCTTAGCAACCCGTGCACAACTTCGTATTATTCTGATCCGATCCTTACTGTGCTATTCAAGGATAATTTTAGGGGCGAATGTTCGTCCTTTAGCGAAATTAAGGGGTTTTAAATTTTTAGTGGGCGAATATTTTGTATCATAGTACATTTTTACAAATCACCTCAAATAGCCCACTTTATTTTAAGGGAGAGGGTAAAAAAGGTAAATTTAGCCCTTGAAATTAGGATTTACAACCTTCCATTCACCGATTTTCAAGAATAGGTTTTATTTAAGTGAATCCATTCACCCATTTTCAAGAATAGGTTTTATTTAAGTCAATCCTATGGGCCAAATACCATATTTATAAAAGAGATATGGTAAATTAATAAAAATATAAATAAATGAGAGGTATGGTAAATAAATAAATAAAAAATTATATTTACTCCATAAGTCACGATTATATACATGTAAGGGTGTAAACAAATAAAAATATAAGTAAAGTGGAGGTATGGTAAATAAATAAAACGTCTTTTTATACTTACTCAAAAGGTATGGTAAATAAATAAAAATATAAATAAACTAGACGTATGGTAAATAAATAAAACATCTTTTTATATTTAGTCCATAACCCTCATTCTATTTATGAAGGCTCAAGAAAGAGGTTTTATTTAAGTTAATCCTATGGGTGAAATACCATATTTGTAAAAGAGGTATGGTAAATTAATAAAAATATAAATAAATGAGATGTATGGTAAACAAATAAAACATTTTTTTATATTTACTCCATAAGTCACCTTATATTTATGAACACTCAAAAAAATGGGTTATATTTAGGTGAAACCTATGGGCAAAATACTATGGGACAAATACCATGGACTAGATTGTTATTAATACCATGCAAAAAAACCATTATTAACCCTAATATTAGAATTAATAAAAATATGGCGCATGGTATTGACCCATGGTATTCACCAAAATGGCACATGGTATTGACCCATGGTATTCACCTAGAATGTAGCCTATTTAAATGGGGGAATTAAACTAGCATAAATCCATCTTTACTCGGATCTACTAAGCCCTGAGAGCTATCAAATATCGTGATATGCAAACTAGCATAGAGTGAAAAAATATTTGATGCTCTTGGGGCTTGGTGGATCAAGAATGGATGTTGTAATTTAATGTAGGTTAAACAATTTAGCTTGGTTAAAATAAAAAAT